>VZTE01006155.1:823481-853438 GCA_013397775.1 Eulacestoma nigropectus | reverse complement strand
CAGCGGCGCGGCGGCGGCAGCCGCAGGAGCTCCTCGAGGCCAGACGGGCGCCCGCCTTTCGCCCCCGCCGCGCCGCAAGGCATGAGAGCGGCCGCCCCGCGGCTCTAGGTACCCCCCGGGCCCCATGGCGATGTCCCGCGCTGCCCGCGCCCTGCTGCTGCTGCTGCTGCTGCTGCTGTGCCCGCCGGGGCTGCGGCGGGGGGCGCGGGGCGGTGCGCAGCGCCCGCGGGGCTGTCCGGCGCCGTGCCGCTGCGAGCTGGACGGAGTGCTGCTCCGCGCCGACTGCTCCGACCGCGGGCTCACCGCCGTGCCCGCCAACCTCAGCGTCTTCACCTCCTACCTGTAAGTGCGGGCGGGCCGGGCAGGGCTCACCGGCGGCGGCGGGAGGGCTCGAGCCGGCCCCCGGAGCTGACAGGCGGCGCTCCGTGCCCGGAGAGAACACCCGACTTCAAATAAGTTTCTAATCGCTTTTTAATCAGCGGGCGCGTTGTAAAGCGTTTATAGGTATCTGGCTATCGCGGTGACCGGTCCGGCGCCCGGAGGATCGCTGTGTGATGTGCCGTTTGGAGGGTAATTAAAAGCGATTGCAACAGCAGAAACTCCATGCGATCCGCAGGGACGTTATCTTCACCTTTGCTTCCCATGACAAGGCTTTGAACTGGGCCGCCGCTGATTTAATCGTTAACAGATCTCCCCTCGGGTGGAGCAAAGGCAGTGAATAAAGCGCTCTCCCGGGAGGCGGGCAGCGCTCGGGGACCAAGTGCCTGTGCCCACACACAGGTGCCTGTGTCCAGATCCGGCCGCACCCCGCCCCTCCGGAGGCTCCCCCGGGCCTCTCAGTGTCCGCCTAACAGGGCATCCTCTCCGGGACGGGCTGCGGTGCTTG
Source organism: Eulacestoma nigropectus (assembly GCA_013397775.1). Classification (NCBI taxonomy): domain Eukaryota; kingdom Metazoa; phylum Chordata; class Aves; order Passeriformes; genus Eulacestoma; species Eulacestoma nigropectus. The sequence goes on along the minus strand of VZTE01006155.1, from coordinate 852,552 downwards.
CGAGCTGCGCTGCAGCTGGGGCGCGCTGAGTTACAGCGTGTAGGGACAGAGCCGGCGAGAACGGAGAAACTTTGTATTAGCAGAAAAACCCACCCAAAACTGTGGTGAAACTTTATTGCCTTATTTTTGGCTCAATGTGCGCCGTTTAGCTTCTGGTGGTTTCGTGTGTTGAAAGTGCTGGTGCTCTAAGTGTTCCTTTGGTGTTCTCCTTACTGATTCCATAGTTCTTCGTGGTTGCATGACCAGTAGGTTGTTAATTTACTGCTTGTTTTTTATATCCAGCATAAAGCATGTCTGGTTTTGAACGTGTTTGTCCAGTCTCCGTATTTTGACATGCTGTTAACATGCTTGCTACTATAGTTACTGTGAAGATGTTTTCACAGTGTTATATGTCTGGAGTACTAAAGTGATCATTCTGAGCACACTTCTCTGTTAATACCATACTTCAAAGGGCATAAAACATATCTTACACATGAAAAATAGAATAAAGGAAGCTAGAAATTGACTTCTAAGAGAAGTATAAACATGACAACATAGACAAGGTGGAAATTAAATGCAACCAACCAAATCTAAGAATATATTTGGGGAAAGCCTAATTTAATGAAAATAGCATTAATTTACAAAGAGGATGAGCAGCTGAAAGACTTTTTAATATATTATGCATGTAAATACTATTCTGAAAATTTTCTTAAGATCAGTTTTAGCTTATTTTACCAGAAACATTTCAAAGTCAAAGCTATTAATAATGTTAGGAGGCAGAAGTCAGCAGTCAGCATTATTGAACAACCACTTACAGTAGAGCAAAACTTTGGCTATATGTAATAATGATACAATCCTTAAGACACATACAAGGTCTGCCACTAGTTCCAAAAGTAGCAGGTCAGCATTTTGGGTATACATAAGATACTATGTTTTCTGGTGCTTTGGAAAGCCATAAGCAGAGAGGTAGATAGTGATGATATAAAGGTATATTTAAGCTGTACATATCCTGTGTTAAGACGTAGAGACCCTAAATTCTTCATTGCTTGGAGGAATGCTAAAATGAAAAACATGAGAGACTCCACTGTTTGACTGTTTTATGAAGAAGACAGCATATGCATGATGATGTCAAAATACCATTGCCTCTGGTAACCTTTTTCTTGGGAGGATTGTGATCTAGTCTGCCCTTTTGTTTTTAAATCTTTCTGTCCTTCAGAAGGAATGTCTTTCTCCAGTCAAAAATCCTCTGTTGTTCAGTAACATACACCCTGAAGTGAAAAAATGTTTTTTGGACAGGCAGACTTTTAAATGACCAAGATTGGGTGCAGGCAATATAAAGTATAAAAGACTAGTTCATACACATAGGCAGCTACACTTAATTTCCAAACATACACTTAGTTTCCAAATTTACAAGGTTGCTATCCTTGGATTGATTAATTATTGCCTAATTATGCAGAATTGTAGCTCCTGCCTGCCTTCTGCAAAGAACTGTCGAGTCTCATTGTCTGTAGATGGCTAAGCAATCACAAATTTTAAAACATGCCTGCTTGTTATAGGCATGTTTGCCTCCCTGGGCTTGGTAATGGCCAACCAGCTGCTCCTTGATTATTCTCCTCTCTGTTTTGGGGTTTTTTTGCCAAAAAACCCAAAAATGTCTTTTTCTGCTGTGAAAATTTTTACCTCAGATCAAAGCAGGAGATTAAAATTGTGTACTCACATTTAATCTCTTTCCAGAAAAAAAAAGTCTTCTTTAGTTGATTCTGTTCTTGCATCTTAGATACATCTGACCAAAACCAGTGTGTAGTACTACCTTGTATTAAGTTTGAGCTTTTAAAGCTTTGGGCTTTTTTTTCTAAATTTCTGACATTTTTATTTTAGTTTAACACTCGCATAGGAGAAAAAGGTAACTGTTTTCTTGGTGTGCACTGAAGATGGTGTGAAAAGCTGAAATGCTGAGGCCATTAAAGGTTTGTTTTATTTTGAGACGAATGTCTACAGAGCATGTTATATTATGGTGATTGAATTTTGCATCTACCATCATTTTTTTATGATGGTGCTTTTGCAGCAGAGCTAAATGCACTCTACAGATGGACCTGCTACAATTTTCTTTATTCTCATTTATAATCCTGGGCAGCAATTCTTGCCTCCCATCAAAAATATTTTTATTTATGATTATGTGTCTGCTGCCATGAACTGTTATACTTTTTAAGAGCAGGCAAGGAGAATCCATGAATTTCTTTCCATTCCTTTTTCTTCGTTTACTTTTAGGCTAAGTAATGTATTCAGTGTATTCAAGGCAACTCCCATTGACATAAATGAGAATTCCATGTGCTGATGAAGGGCAGCACTGAGTCTCTGTTTCAAATTAAGAACAAGTCACTTTCCTATCAGTTCACAGTGGAAAGAAGCAGCCAGAGTCTACAGGTCTTTTGCACATGGGACCCTCATTAATTCTCAAACCAAACCCATGAGTAAGTGAAATATTGTTACTATTTGCTGTCATGTGGAAAACTGAAGTGGAGAAGGGCTTGCTCAAAGTTAGAGGTAAAGTTTATGACAAAGCCAGTCATTAAAGAAAAAATGCCTTATCCTTACTCCATTGTTTAACCACAGGCTTGTCCTACTTTACCTAAATAATTATTCATTAAAGATTGTGTAAAATCTGGAATCTCCTATTCAAGAATATTTAGTATTACAGGTAATGAAAACAGATTTTCTTTTCAATCTCATGTGATGACAATATAGAAGACAGCACTTACAGATTTTGACATTCTTTGTTATGGGCCTGGACAATACGAAAAAGTAAATTTATTATAAATGCCAGGGCTGTCTAACAATTCATGTGCTGTGTTTGTGATCAAAACCTGCCAATGATAAGCAGAATGTTTGCAAAATATTGCCATCATAGATTGACAGAGACATGCATGAATACAAATATAAATATTGCAGCATGTTGCCTTTTACATTATAGTTTACTTTAAAAGTTTAAATTTAAGTAGATTGAAATATGTATGCTAACACTTTGTGACATGAGATCCATATAATTTTTGATTTTTCATAGAAGTAATTTAAGAAAAAATTATTTCTCAAAACTTTGATAACTGATAATATTACAGTAGAACCTATGAAGAAGAAATCAGTGCATATTATAAGGTTTCAAATATATCAGTCTTCAAGTAAATTTTGACCTTTCACTTTATTCATTTCTATACACTTGTATTTGGTGATAACTATTCCTGTAGAGCACAGTCAAAACCCTGTAGGGTATCTGAAAATGTTTATGACTACTAAATACAAAAAATGAAAAGAAAAAAAAATACAATGAACCTGAGAGAAAAAATTACTTACTATTTTAAAGGTAGAGAAGTATGTTCCCAGAAATTAACAGTGTTTCTGAAATAAGAAATATAGTAATTTCTGTGTCAAGAATACCCAAAATCATTAAGACCAACCCTTTGGGGTAAATTTGCACCCTTTTAGTCATTCTGATCTCACAGTGCAAAATCAAGACTCTTGTCTGTGTCTTCATCAGAGGTGTTCTGGGAATGACTATGGTTTTTCAAAGAGATCAAACAGCAATGTATCTTCTTACAAAGAAGGGAGATTTATGAAGTCTCTCACACCTTCCAGATCCCTTGATGAGATTTAGGAGATAGGTATTTCATAAAATGTGTGTCTTTTCTTAAAAAGTACTTCTTTACATAGCTACAAACTTTATAGACCTTAAATTAACTGATTGTCGTGTGGTTTCAGCTAGTAATCTGAATCTTGTCGTGATTGAGGATTAAGGTGCATCCAGGTTCTAGACGTAGAATTTAGGGCTAAATCTCCCTTTTGAAAAGGAAACATAACATTTCCTCTCTACTCATGGCAATAGCACATATGCAAAGGTGAAATAAACACATAGATAAATTAGAAGTAAACAAAAACTGAAGAAGTAACAAACTATGTAAAGTTCACATTTGCCAGTTTTCAAGAGATATGCTTTAAATTTCAAAACATAGTGTGTTAGTTTCTTTGTGAAAAATTTGGATTGAAAATGTATTTTGGAATGTCAGTCTTCTCACTTGAGAATACAGTGCTAAAAATAACTCTTTCCACTGCTTCCTAAAGAGCCTTTTGCTGCTCAGAAGAGAAAAAAAAGGCTCACACATTACCTCTCTCCTTTAGCATTTGCGCTGTGGAAACACTGCATATATTGACAGGGAAAAGGAAGCTGTCTTTAAACTGGCAGAATAACACACTGACAGAGTGAAGGCATCTTCAATTTGGTTGATATCTCAAGTGCATAGGACAATTGGCCGGGCAGAGGGAGCCTGGCTCCAGCTGAGAACGCGTGCACCAGGCTGACCTTCCTAGTCAGCATGCCAGTGGAGATTAGGCTTTCCTCAAGCGCCCCCTCGTTAACCCAGTCTTTTCTGCGATGGCATTTGTCTTTCAAATGCTTAAAATTGCTACCAATTTTTCAGTAGTCCAGATCACTTTCTTTTATTCTGTTTGTTGGCCAAGATAATATTTCATCTCCATGCACTGCTTTCTTAATTCTCGGTTGACTATTTAAATGGTCATGATTAATACAATTTATGGTGTTTTCCCTGACTTCCTTGAACTGTCCAGCAGATCTGATTCTTTTCCCAGTAAAAATCATGGTAAATAAGGTGTGGTTCCTTTGGCTACAAGTAAACTGATTGAAGGCAGAACATGACGTGGTGTTTTTGACATACCAGAACAGCTTTAGACTTCAGTTAGAAGAAAATACCTCAACAACTTTAAAAAAAATAAGATGTGATCAAAGCATGCTTACTCCTCAGAGATTTCGCAATTCATGTGGCAAATCCATATGCTGTATGCTCTGTACTGTTTGCTGAGAAAACCTGAGGATCTCCTGTACAATTTTACTGATCTGATGTGAGAAATTTATTGCCTGGAGAATTATAAAAGAAATAAATGTGGTTGGGGAGGGGTAGGACCTGAAATGATGTTGCTGACACTTGTTGAAGGAGTGCTACCTCCTTCCATCTCTCGGAATTGAGGTTTAAATACAAAATGTACAAAACTGAGATAGTGAACTGTTTCAACTGTATAGGACAGCAGCTCATGGTACCCTGACTTAGTCCTTGTGCTTTTTTTTCCCTAAAAGTCTACAGGCAATAGCTTGTAAGTTTTGAATTAGAGACCTTAGAATGAGTATTAAAGCAGCAGCACCCAAATAGAAATACTGTCCTGGAATGTCTTTGCCGTTTAAATGAAAAAGACCCCAGCCAGCTTGTATTATACTAAGCACCAGCAATCCCTGGAACTCTAAGCAGGAATGAAATGGGATTGCAGTGCAAGTCTCCAGGAACTGGTGCAGTTTTATACAGCTTCGCTCGGACAGTACATTCTGTATCACCTTCCAGTTTTATTATTTTGCTGTGTTTTACTAATTTTTAGCTAAGAGCTTTGGGTTTTGGAGTCCGTGGCCACAGCACTGAGGTCATTCCCTGAAAGGACAAGTTATATTTTCATGTCCAGTCACTGCTGCAAAAAATAATTAATCTGACGTGTAGTGTTATCCAACAATGATAATTATAATAATCAGCCACTCCCAAACTGGGATTTTATTGGTAACAAATGGGCTCTTAGTTTGGGTCCAATTGTATGATTTGGCTTCAGTCCTGCAAATACTTATCCAGATACTTAACTTTAGTGTCAGGAATGGTTCCACTGAAATCACATGTGCAAATGTTTGTTGATCAAGGCCTATAATAATTCTAAAACAATTATCCCTTTCCCAAGTATCAGTTCGTTTGTGAGGAGTAGTTTCATTAAGCTGTTCTGCTCCACTGTCTCATTGCACAGCCTAAAGCATCATGTGTATCATAAACCATTTAATACCATTTTTTTTCAAAAATTTTCAAAATCTTACAATGATTTGAATATTTAATTTTATCCAGACTGCACTGTCTTCCAACAGTATTAAGTTATGTAGTTGCATTGAAATAAATTTAAGGACATATTTTAATTAAAAATTGCTAAAACATTTTGCATTATATTTTAGAAGTATAGTCGATTTTGTACAGGTGATATGATACTGTGTGCATGGAGATGTGTGTGTATAGACAGACTTTGGACTAATTAAAAAAAGAATCTATCAGTCTAAAGCAGCACAAACAACTGTATCTCCCACCACACAAAATCTCTCCCCTCTTTTGATGACACTTGATTAAATGGTTTCCTTTTTATTGAGAGTAATCATGCTTAGTGAAATTATTAAACTCAAGAATTAATTACTTAAGTAATGCAGAAGTAGTTTTTGGGTTGGGACTTAATGTGTATGATTGTGAATAAACTTAACCCTTTTTTTTGTGCTTGTGTCATACAGATTTTCCCATGAAAAGTGTGCAATAATTTGATACTGATATTTATGAAGGAGGGTAGGAGGTAGAAAAGTAAAGCTTGTATTTAGTACTACTACTTCTCTATCATTTTTTATTTGCTCTTAATTTCTTTACCTAACACTTCAGCCTGCTTTTTTTGAGGATAGAACAGTTAAAGCACTGATATTACACAGAAATAGGACTTTCCTAGCCCTCTTTTCTGCAGCAGTAGGCATCTTATGATGCCAGTTATACCATGTCTTCTGGATCCTGTGATAATAAAAATGCTAGTGTAAGTGAATGAAAGAACAATTGTGTGGTGACGTCAGCATCAAGAGAAGTGTAGCTGTGCTGATTTGGCATTCACTGAGTTTGTAAATGAGTCTCTGTGTACCCTGAGGGGAGGAGTAGGTCATAGCTGGCAAAGGAAACAAGTAAGATAAGACAAAGCTCTCTCTCATCCGTGATTGAAAGTTACCTGTTCTGAACCACCTTGATGAGTAACTTGCCTTTGAGCTTGATCCTTAATCAGCTTGGTGTGGAGGCTGCCTCAGAAATCAAATATTTCTCCTGTTGGTCTTGCATATGATGAGGTTGCATTTATGCTTGTGGTGGAGGGCGAGACCAAGTTCTCCAGTGTCAAGAAATAAGATTCATCCTTCTGAAGGCATAGAAACCAAAGTTTCTTAAACACTCTGATTCATAGAAATTGTCATTTTGGAAGCATGAGAAAAGGGCAGAAACTGCTTCTGGGAGCAGGAGGTATTACCAGTTAGCCATAACTGGGATTCAGGTAGAGAGACCTTTAAGTTCTGCTCCTGGATATAGTAATTTACAAATTCAAGTAAATCATGCAACTTTTCTCTAGTCTTACTCTGCATATGTGGTGGCTGGGACAACTACCTACGTCTGAATTTGACTAATTTTGTGGTGGCTGAAAAAAGCTGGGGATCTGCAGATGAAGAATACTTAATTAGGTGCTAATTATGAGTATGACTTGGTAAAATAAGGGAAGACCCAAAGAATTTTGTTCCCTTCACAGGGATGTATGTTTGCCTTTCAGTTTTGCTCCTGGCTGTCTGTGTGAGATGAACTCTGTGATATATAAGATTCTTATAGGAATGAGTAAAGTCTATGCAGGCATCTGAGAGTAATATTTGACTTGCTGACAAGAAAATACAGGATCCGTATGCTTGGTGCTGTATGGAACTATTGCCTGCACTTGTGCTGAAGTTGTGCAAAGACAAGGATTTGGAAGCAGTCCAAAAGAGGTGCAGGTTCAACCTTGTGACCTGACAAAGGTCTCAGGGAGTACCTTCCTGTCCTATGTCCCTGCATAAAGCCTCACTGTATTGACTGTAACCTGCGACAGGCACACACAGTTACAGGAAGGTTAACAGAGCAACAAAAAGTACATGGAGAACAAAGAGAAAGCAGGTTGCTTGAGAATCCGCCTGTATGGGTGCCATAGAGTAGTGAAATGTACCTCTCATCAGGCAGCTCAACCAATTTTAAACATTTTAAACCCTCAGGAGAAGCGGCATTCTAGTCTAGCACTAAATTCTAAATTCGCATTTGTGCCATGTGTCTGCAGTAAGACTTTGTAGCATACAGTTGCTGTGGCAGAGTTATTATCAGAAACATTTGTTTCTTTAGTGGAGATAAAACCTGAGGGTGTAGCTGTGGTGGGGTGAAGAGTAAGGATGTGCAGCACTGCTAATAGGTGTTTTCAAAACTTGAGCATGAGGCACTGTGGGAGAGTAATTGGTAGCAGAAAAAGGGTTTCATGTGGTCTTTTTTAGGCCTAGCACTGAAAAGGGACAAGGTGAAAGCCCTTGATCAGAGAACAGCATCTGGGAAGACTCTAAGTTCCCCAGCATATGGAGGCTTCACATTGCCTGTTGCCTGCACATATGTAAAGTAGTGTGAACTGTCAAGTGCTAGAACCTTACTTCCTTCTTGCCAAGACAGAAGATGTGAAAAGAAAGACCAGGACAAGCACTTTGCAACATCCTAACTACCTGAAGGCCAGAGACAGTACAGAACATAGCTAAACACATTATTGAAATCTTGGGGTACATGTTTTTAGAATGAAAAAATGTTTACTGAATATGCACTATGATCTCAGAAATTCTTGTTAGCCCTCAGCCTTGATGAACCTGGGCTAACCTCCTTTTGTTCTTACCAGAAACCCTGTCTGCTCCCAGGAACTAGTCCTGTCTAATAAGCTCCTGTTTTTTAATGAACAGCCATGGAAACTTATTTTTCTTGCTTGAAAGACAATCCAAGTGGAACAACATTTTTGTTATCAAACTTTCAAAGAAAGTTACCCACCCAAATTGTGACCACGATGGAAAATTACTGTGACATAAGCAAACTCCCTCGCAACCCTATAAGCAGCAGTCCTAAGTGAGACCCTTAGAGCTCTCCTGGTTCACAGCAGGCTGTGACCAGGAATCTCCCTCTGTGTGGGATACCTCTCAGAGCCAGCGAACTCTCAAGTTTGCTATACTTGTAGAATCGCTGCCAAATGCCACCCATGGAACCTGGGTCAATATCCCCACTCCTTGAGACTCAAACCTTCACCCATAGAGGAGATGCAAGGGCATCTGGTGTGAGTACTGCACTTAAAGGGGAATTTTTCACAGGTCTATACGTTGTACATACTCCTTTAGGTGTTTGTGTGTGTGTGTGACTATGCTGTAGCAAATGTGCTGTGAATGTTTCTCTCTTAGATTTTTAAGTAGGTTAGATTCATAAAGTAGCTTTAAAAATGAGCTGCCATTGCGCTTTTAGTAAATTCTATTGAATATTTTGATAAATTGTCTAAATTAGGCTATTGATTAAGTCCTGCTAAGTCTAAATGTGGTTAAAATCTTTAGGCCTTTGGTCAAGTCTAGGGCTCAGTTTGGCAGGTGGGTTTACTCTAAAATTTGTAACTAATTGAAAGAATCTCTTATTCATTTTAATCCTTACCCATTTTTTCATCCCCAGCCTCCACAGAGATCATTTTTGTCAAATTTTAGATCTTAGTCTGATTTTTCTCTGTGTGCTTTAATCATCTAGTAAGTAGTAGAGTGAACCTTGCCAATGAGCTTTGTCACATTTTCACTTTAATATTAAACCTGCTTTTGCCAGTGATTCTTTGAGCAACCTAAGACACCCACTCGTGACAGAGATCCATCTCTGTGTGCTATTCCATGTATGTAAATTAATAGATTTATGCCAAGGAAGACTTCATGTAGTTTCTGCTGTGCTTATATTTATTAATGGTACTAAGTTAATTGTGTGGAATCAGTACTGCTAAAATAAACTGAATTTGAAAAATTTGAAGATTTTTGAAAAGTATTAGTGAATACAATTAAATCTAAGCATCTGCTTTGGTTTTAAAGTGCCAACTCTTGACAGAAAAGCTTCTATTATGTCATTAGTATGCACAGTGTCCCTATTTTTGAAATAAATAAAAGTCAATTTTTTCTTTTGAAAAAAAGATTTTAGGCATACAACCAAGTGATCATTATTGCCTTGTTTGCATCAGGATGTAGACTCTGGCAGGTGAGTTGTGTTGTGTCAGGGAGTTGTGTCAAGTGTACAGATTTTGCAGGAGTTTGAGGAAGGAAGAAATTTCTTTTGGTTTTCAGTCCTTTTGAGGCCACTGTTGATAGCATTCAGTGAACAGAGCAACAGTTTTTTTGGAGGATGCTTACACAGCGCTGTGGTATATTCATTCCACTTATCATAGGCAGAAACAACTGTCATACCAAATAGAGTTATCAAAATCACATTTCTGAACATATTGGTGCCTCAGCTGTTCTGCCTTCAATGGCTGTCTCTGGTCAATTTGTGAAGAATCCTGTAAACTTGAAGCCAGATGTGGTCTGTTTTCTACATTTATCATCAGTCATGGATACGGCATCTTGTAGTCATGCAGCTCTCTGTTCCTGCCTGTCTTTCCATAATGCAGTGCTGGAAGAGCATCAGATTTCACAAGGAATTTGTAATATCCAGATTTACTGGATGGTATTATTTGCAGTGTTGTATCTCTGTGTGCGAAGTCTATAAGGAAATGCTGCCTGCTCTCAATGTGCTGCTAGTTTAATCCTTTCTGATAAGGTTTTGTGAAAAATAATTTTGAGCCAATTTGGTTCCCAATGAAGCTAGAACTGAAACTCCTTTCAATGATGTGGATTGAACCCCTGGTATGTCACAGTTATTTATTGTAGAGAACTCTGTTGGGACGTGATGAGTCTAATCTAAGGGAAATTACTCGCTCTTTATCCAAATATCTCCATATGTTGAGTACACAAGCAGATATTTTTTTAGTATTTGGTGAATGAGTAATTACCTGAGTAGCAATGATAGTAATTAATTGTTATTGACATTCATTAGTGGTTTGGATTATCTTAGCATGAAGAGCTTTCATTAAGTTGTGTTCCCAGTTTTATGAAGAAGTATTAGGTGGTTGTTTAATAATGGCCAAATGAAAATAAGAAATCTGTGTATCACCATGTAACTATGAATTTGGTAAATGGATGGATGTCCCAGCCACAAGAGAATTATAACAGAAAGACATAAAGGAAAAAAAATACACCTTACCAGCAAAGCATTATGTCTATGTTCTTTCAGTTAGTAATATCACCACTAGTATTAAAGAGAAATGTTTTTTCTCTATCTGTAAAATGGTGTTGTGTATCAGAAAAAATTCCAGAATTAAAAGACTCAGTAATTTAACATTTATTAGCAGGTTTAGATATTAACCGAGTGTTCCGCTATGCTGCTGAGTCTGTTTGCAATGAAATGCCTTGGGCCAGCACTAACCAATGGGACAGTAGAAGATGGGTCTGAGGAGTGGACCAAGCAACTGATATGTCTGTACGCTGTTTAACCCTCGGAGCAGCTCCTGGCTCATTGGGCAGAAGTCTGAAGTCTTCAAGCAGAGTGATAAGCAGCTGCCCAAGTCAGTCCCCTCAGGTGCAATTAGGGCAGGCCTGTTGCTCCTGCAGTGACCCTGGGTGCACTTTGGGAATGCACGGTCCGAAGCTGTGCAAGCTGACCTGAAACAAACAGGGCTTGAACCAAGTGGAAGAATGACAGAGGACAAAGAGAGTTCAAAATTTTTCTTTATACACTATGGCACAATTATTGATGAAGAAAAAAAATGGAGTTGAATTTCTTGGCAGTTAGAGTACGAGATAGAAGCTTTGAAATTGCATCATAAGATGATTCTGCAGTGCTGCTTCTGAGCACATAATTCTTGAGTTAGTATTTTAATGGTGTACTATATGTATGTTTTCACTTCTACTTAAAAAAGACATGCTTTGAATATTTTGTTCTGTGTCAGGGGAAGTACAAAGAAAGAACTGTGCACAGAGATTGATTCTAGTAACATGGGGTTTTAAAAGTAGAGAAAGAAACCCCAAGAACATTCAGATATTTTTGTTCCCTTTAATGTCATCATCCACCAAAATAATGCAGATTATGTAAAATCATGAGTTTTATTTCCTGTGAATACCAGTTTTATTTCTTTCTTTTTCGTAATAATCTTATTCATGCAGTTGTCTCTGACTGCCACTTTTAATAAAAATACATAATTAAATGTTTTGGTAGGCAAGATGATGGTTAGATTTGCTGATGGCATGACATCATAAACTAACTTTAAAATTACTATCAAGCACTTGCAGAATAAATTGTATTAACGTATTATTTTGAGTATTAACAGATTAATTAACATGAGACAATATTGATGGATACAAATTCAAACTGGACAAATGAAAGTGCACATTAGACCAATGGAATAATATCTTCAAACATATGACGTTAAATAGACCTGCAGTTTTCTATGAATAGATTCCTGCTGGAGAGAAACAAGTCTGGGATGTCACTGGGTAAGTATATACATAAGGCTGAGTGATATTAAAATGAATAAAAGGCTGATTACCAGTTTGAGTACCTGTTCTGTCCCTCATGCTACTCTATCAGTATTTCACAGAGCACATGATGCCATTGACTGCACTACTTACTAAGAAGAATTCAGTAAGGGATATTGGAGTAGAGTTCATGCTACTTCTGAAATTCAGGAGCAGGGGTGGCTAGAGGTATATTTTGCTATTTTAAAATATTTTCCTTTATAGGTTACTTAAGACAGAAATACAGCTCACAAAGAAAGGCTTCTTAGAAAAGCAGTCAGCTCATGTATATATAGTGAATTGTTCCACTAGTCGGAACTGTCAAGCAGACATGTGTTTGCCTGGCTTCTGAGGAGGTTTGCCATTTACCACTGTCTCGTCCCAAGAGAGCTACTTAGAGGCGAATGAGGACTGTTCAGACTGATCCACTCTTCCTCGGTTTTGTTAAAAATTATGGTCTGTCAGAACTGTAAGTTTAGTTTAGTAGTTCAAATAATTGGCTTTTCTTGGATCTTAAAAGAAATTACATCTATGTTCTTAAACTTTCACATGCAGAAGACATGACAATATAAACTACAAGCTTTGCTAGTTCTAAGTAAAGCTTGCCAGTAAAATAATTTGATTTATTTTGCATATTATATTTTCTGGAGACATAACCAAGTGTAGGCAAGTGCTAATGTGTGCATCTTCAGGGTAATGATTTCAGCTGCAGTGCTTCTCTACAATGCAGTGCCTCCACACACCCTTTAAGTCCTACCTTTCAAGTTTTAAATATGTCAAGATACAAAAATTAGTGTATCTTTTTCTCAGTTTCTGAATTCTTCATTCTGTCGAAGGGGAAATACTACTCAGCTGTACATTAAATTTTTCCTTGGATACCAAGATATCCTGTGTTCATGGGAGTCCGGCAGTTACATTATTTTGGATACAGCTGTTGACCTAGCTGGTTTGTGTCTGGAAGGAAAGAGGGATTGTGCTGTGACTGGGGTGACGTCAGCAATCAGCTATGGAGACTATTACCTCCATATCTTCTGCTCAGTGCCTGGTCCCTTCCTAGTATGTCTGTGTTTGCCATCTGCATCTCTAAGTGCCTACACAGCTTTTAAGACCTTTATCCTTACCATCTTTAATGCCTTATACCAGAAAAAAAAGTTTTTTCAAGCTTCTTAGATTACTATTCCAGGTGTAGAAAGAGACTTTTCCTAAGATTTTTGTAGCTATTGAATCTGAATTACATGTCTCATTTTTTTAGACATTACCTGATAAGAAAAAGAAGACTATTTCCTTTCTAAGTTGCACTTGTCGCAGTACATAGAGATATTGTATGTGCCTCTGCACAGGCTGGGAAAGGGCTTCTTGGCGTATGTTTGAGCCTTAAAATATTTACTGTGTTATATGCTCTTACGGTAAGTTGTTTGAGATTTTTTTAATTTCTTTAAATTAAAGTTCTCAAAATAAATAGTGAGTGTCTAGTGAATATTTTTTTTTAAATTATTTACTTACCAAAATGAAAAAAATACAGACTAGTTGAAATCAGTGCCACCACTGCAAAAGCTACCTTTGAGAGCCAATTTGTTCTCTGCTCTAATTACTGTCCCTGAAAGGACAACAGAATGTAGACACTGTGGACATGTAGGGTTCAGTCCAAAGACTGTACTTGGGGGTATGTAATGAAATCTTACAACATTAGTGCTTTAGTGAAAGAGGACAGGAAAAGCTTGATTTGTATGCTTTCTTTTCTGATAGGTTTAATCTATACACTTTCACTTTTGGTCCCCCAACCACGGAATTTCATCATTCAAAGGCAGAAGAAACCGAAATGGGCTCTTTCTCCAAGCTGTGAAAGGAAACAGATTTAGGACTGGCTATATTTGTGAGGAAAAACAACTTAGAAAAAGTAGACCACCAAAAATGAACTTCCAAGATACCAGCATGTGTGCTGACTCCTGAGAGTCCTGGCTCAAGCGCAGTTGATGATTTTGCTTAGCAGGGCAGGGCACTGGGAAAAGAACTTGCTTTCTGCAGCAGAATTCCCTGTGTAGGAGTTGCTTGTCTTTACTAGTTAAGTTTCTGAATTCACAGAATTGGAAGAAGATAGTGCTCAAAATTTTCTGGAACATTGGAGTTGGAATAGGAAACTCAGGAAAAAAATGTGCTTCCATATTAAGAGTCCCTCTAAAACAGAGACATGTTTAGATGTCCATATTGGCCTTTCCCTCCCCTTGGAGTCAGTTGTTCCCACCCGCCTTCTCTAGGCTCCATCTCTTTCAGCTGTGCTGCCTCAGCTCTTTGTTGGACTGTGCTCCTGAACAGTTCTGTGAAATAATCTAGTTTAAAAAGAAGCACATTTCTGGTTGAAAAGTATGTGTCTCATTTCACTGATATGTTTCAGAATGTAGTCCCAGAAGCAGCCGAACCAGCAGGGCTGAAGGGGCAGGGACAACAGATTGGGAGTTCAGTGAGCAGATGAAGGGGGTCAGAAAACTTTTCAAGTGCCCTTGCACCATTGCAGATTCCTATGCAAAAATGACCCTGCAGAAAACCATAAGGATTGGGATTTTCTTATCTTTGATTTAATTGTAGTCATGCGCTCTTTAGCAAAACTCTTTTCCCTTGATTAATTTGGTATAGGTGATGAACAGTATTTTGTAAAAATTTCATTGACGATGCTTATAACAGACACAGTATAAATTCTTTAGAATATTAGAATTCAGCAAAACTGAGCACCTAAACATTCTTGGAGAATCTGAGTTCATTTACTCTGAGTGCTTCAATTTAGTAGTCAACCGAGAGAAAAATTTTCACCCAGACATAGCTCTGTAAGTCAGTTCTTGAATTTGGGAGTCTAGTAAATGTGAAGTATATACACCAAATTTCATATGTACACACACAGACCATTTCAAAAAAATGACTGGGGAAAAAACTTTTTCCTAAATAAGAAAAAAAAATCCTCTTTATTCCATATTGATATATGGGTAAAGCATTTTTGTCAGCCTAATGGCAAACTTCACCCCATATATATATATCATTAGCCTATAGAGCACACAAGGCCACGTTTAAGAAAGTGAAAGATGTGTCAGATGTGACCTTACAGTTGAAAATGTCACCTTGCTCTGAAAAAGCCATGAAATATATCGTCCAGAACAAATTATTAACATTGATAATAATTATTAACCCTATAGAAAGAAGTATGTCCTGTGTATATACTCGACATCTTGCTACAAAAATAATTTCATTCCTTTGGGTACCATAGCACTATTATGATACAATAACAGAACAAAAGCACTGTAAAAAGTCATTGCAGCAGCCAGTTTCAAATATATTTGCTGGTTCTACCATATTCCATATGCAGAAAGGGAATATTCTCTTGTCTTCCAGCTGCCATTGCTTGCTGTGAAAATCAGCCAAGTTCTGCATCCACAAGCAATGCTCAACAAGTAAAAATACAGCAATCAACCAGATTAATAGGTTATAATCTCATATTATCCCTTTAGAAAAAAAAAAAAAGGCAAACGTTTGTTTTTTAAAAAAAAAAAACAAATCTTCCAATTTTATGTTTTGCTTTTCTAAAATTCAAGAAGTAAGAAATGGTGCACTTGGGGCACTAAAGAAAATGTACCTTTATAACTGAATCATCTCATTGTGAGTCTCTTTACAGTAGCCAGAAACTGCACTTTAAATGAGACATACAGCATGACAACATTCATCAGAGCTTCTTTTTTTTTCCTAAGATTTATATTTTAATATTTTCAAACCCTCAGATACATATTAGAATCACCCTCTATATATACTTAACATTATAAGAAACTATATTAGATGTATAACCAGGTAAATAGAGCTGTATTTTAGACTCGTGTTTCTCTTATGTGATGTTTAAGGCAAAGAAAACATATATATACTTCTGTAAAAAGTGTTTGTTACAGTTGACTTTGTTTTACAGTTTAGAAAACTCTGCAGGTAGCCTTAAGAACCTGCTCAATTCATTATCATTAAATCAACAACCAGATCTTCTTTCTGCCATTCCCTGGCAGGATTAATGGATTTTGGCATGATTTGTGTGTCTAACAGTGACAGCTCTTGCTGGGTAAGCTAGCAAGCTTGACTAATTCTCAGTTGTGCTAACTTAGTAAACCTATTTTAAGGTTTTAACTTTGACTAAAGATTAAAGATAGTGACACACGCTGCTACCTTTGAATGTATGTAACATGATTGTGGTTAATAAGTGTAACTAAAACATCAAATACATATTGTATGGTACACACAATTATATGTATGTTACAGGTATTTTTCAACATTTTGGTGTTTAAAGTGAGATTCCACAAAACGATTGATGTACTCATGTTAAAACACATGCATATGTTTAAATGCTTGAAATATTAAATGGTATTTTGTAATTATAGAATTACTAAACTCTGTGACAGGAACAGATAATTTGTATTTAAAAATAACTTACGTCTGAATAGAAAAATGAGCAATTATTATTTTGTTTGATCTAAAGCTGGTTTGCTCAGCAAATTAATATTAACTCATCAAGCATCCCAGTTTCTATCATTTTTTCCACCCTTCCAGACAATCCTAGAATCAGTATTCAGAAAAGCCTGAAGAAAGGAGAAAAGAGAGGAAAAAATATTTTCAGCCTGTCTGACAAGACGACATAAAAAGCTTGTGATCAAAGGATCTTAAATACACGTTACTGGTGTGACAAACAACATTTTTGTCCCTTTATTAGATTTATTTTCCTTCTGAAAACTGGAATGGCCAGAGTATAGTTTGTGAAAGAAAGCTGGCAGGGTTGTATTCTTTGATTCCTAATTAACACCTTCAGTCTCAAAAGAGAACTAACAGAAATACCATAAAATGTTGCAGCTGCATTGTTATTCCGCTTGGTTGGTTTGTTAAAAGTCGGCTGGGCATTGGCAGCTGCAATAAAGGAAAAGCTCAATGGATGTTTTGTATTGTGCCCACTGAAGTGAAAGAAGGCAACCATTTTATTTTCAAATGGGCAGCTGCATAGTGATGTTTAAATGGAGCTAAATGTGAGATTTACTGTTAATTTATAGTAATTGGTTATAAATAAAGTAGCAGTATAGCTTGGCTTTCATCTATTAAAGCCACAGACCACAAATTGAGGGGGAATGAGTTATGAAGGGTAAAAAGTGAAGGGTAAAATACTAGAGTGATAGAAAATGCAGTTACTTAGAAGGAGTAATGGTATTCAGTTTTGCAATGTAATGCAGCAGCCACCTTGGGACCAAGTAGTCAAGCCTTCTTTACATAGTGCTTTGAGAAGTAAAGGTGGACATCGCTTTGTCCCAGTGTAGAGGAAACCAAGGTTGTAATGCTGGGATTAGAACCAAGTGCAACTCTGCCTGGAGAGCATAGGTTTGTATTTTCAGTAGTATAATAAAGGAGGCATTTAACTCTGGTCAGATAAATCTCACTCACATTCAAAAAATGCAATTAGGGAAATATGTAAATCTAGATGTTTCATCAAATGCTAGCTAAGGGGTTACCAGTTCTTTCCTTGCACAATGACTGAACTAAAGAACTTCAGTGTCTGTGTAAGAACCATTGTTCCAGCCCCAGAGCTCGTTGGAAACCGAGTCCAGACTGGCCGTGGGAAATACCTACATATTTGACACAGACCCCGTTTCTGAGAGAAAAGGGGGTGGAATAGAAAGTATTCAGATTTTACTGTTGCATTCTAATCAGCCATGATCTGCCTAATTTGCTTTGATCAGGAAGATAAACTAATTTTCTTATAGGCTAGATAAAAGTAATTAGCAACCCAATGCTTTTATGCTTTTGTAAAGGGTAAAGAAAAGAATAGCAGAAATTGTAATGGTGGGAGCAAAGTACCCTTTTCGGCTCATCTGAAAGCATTGTTAATTGAAAATAGGATGGTGCCATAGGAGAGAGGCCCTGATTAAGGTGCTTTTTCGGGCTGGGATATCATTGTTCACCATGGTCTATAATGTTACACAGCTAAATGTTTCTGAAGACTAATTTCACATGAGTTTTAGTATATTTATCTTCTGTTCTCTTTTACGGAAAAAGCATATCCCGTGTAAACAGTACATCTGCTATTCTGAGAGGATGCTGTTTGATTTCACAAGGCATTTTAATAATCTTTTCCCACAATTGCATTAGAATAATTCAGTGATTAGTTAATGTCTGGATCTGCTGTTACCATAAGGCTTCAAGATGAGGGTTTCTGAGGCCATAATAGTGAAATTAAAAACTCTGTAGCCATAGCCAAAGCCAAATTACGGGATCTCCCAGTCTTCTGATTCTATTAGGTAACAATTGCATGGTTCTGTGGGCCTGAACTATGACTGTTAGCCTGACACATGCACTGTGGTGTGGTATGCCTCAGCTGAGTTTCCTGGGAGCTGTCACTCCTCCTTGGCTTTGGCCACTCTACTTCAGTATAAACAAAGATGTCTTGCAAAATGCTAAGTTTCACAGTCTAGCCCTTAATATGCAGACATAATGGAATGCCATCTTTATCCAGGCAAACTACTCATTCAGATCTTACTGAATTCCACAGGCTGCAGAATACCTCATTTTTAATATGTCTTCCCCTATGTTTCCTCATCTTTATATGAATTGATTCGTTCAGCAGGCAGTTACAACCAGCTTGCTTATTAATTCTGTCCACCTACCTGTTTGTATTTTCAAAGTTTTATTTAAAAAGTCAGATAAGCTTAAGGACTCTGTTTATCATTTATGTTACAGTTGTATTGCAGTCCACAACCATAATTGGGATTGTGGATCCACTATCTCAGGAACAGCTGAAATATAAGGGCAGGCTCTATAAAAGCTTTCATACGAAAAAAAAAAGCAGCTATTGGTGATGAATGGGAAAAACATTTTATGGTGTGGATAGAAAAACAGGGGCATGTGTTCTATCTCAAAGACGCTCCTATTAAAAAAATAATATCCTTTAAAGACAAAGTTTGGAAAATTAATTTCCCCTGCCAGCAAGATGCATTGAATAGTATTTAAAGGGGGAAAAAAAGCTCTGTTCCTGTATGATAGCAGTCTTAAACTGAAGTATATAAAAAATTTTTCAGTTGTCTTTCTACGTCCTAAAATATATTGATATTGCAATCATCTGCAGTGTTTGTATTCCAACCCATGTGACAGCAAAAGCTATGTTAGTTTGAATGTGAGAACATGGTAACAAAAATAAAAACTGATGTAAGAGTTATAAAAAAAGTAGAAGCATTCACTGAAATACCATTGAGAGTTGTGTTTAGCCTGGGAATATTTATACATTTTGTTTAAGGAGGCAGCACCTTCTCATAGATAAAGCATTGATTTGATATTCAAAGCTGTATTTTCTTTATTTCCTTATTGCATTGCTTAGTGCCACAGCAAAATTGTCTCCCACTCTACAGTCTCTTCAACTCCTACTTAGCAGTTAACTCTTTATGTTGTTCCTTGAAAAGTATTGCATAATTGAATATTGCTGTACAAAAAGTGCAGGAGGGAAAAGACAGCAAGCACGTCATTCCCCCCACCTGTTGGCAACAAACACCCTTCTTGCTTATGGGTGGGCAGAAGTTGCTCCCCCAGCCCTCTCAAGAGAAGACACAGCAATTCTGTTTCAGACTTTTGAATTACATCACTTTTTCTGTAGGATGTGAGCTAGCGTTTAGATTCCTACAGCTGTTATTCACAGACCTGAGGTAGGACTGGAGATTGCTTTTGTGCCTCTTTTTGAGTTGCATAGAAATTAGTTTCCTAAATCCTTAGAGTTTTTCCAGATGAAAACCATGAGGAAATCTGACTACCTGTAACTCTTACAGATAAACGCTGTAAAACACTGACTCTAAATATGAATGTTGTCCTTCTCCCATAGTGTTCTATTCATTATGAGGCTGAGCTATTACTGCTTTCTTGTGATAATATGGAAATACACTACTGTCAAAATGGTGCAGAAAAACAGTTTTACAAATATCACAATTTTACAATATCACTCGTTTCTAGTCCCAAAGAGTTCAACACATGTATGAAGTCAGATCTATGTAGACTTTTTTAGGAAGACAATGTGTAAGCTCTGCCCTTGTTCTGAGCCATCTGGAAACCATCAGCAAAGCACTGAGCCTGACCTTACCTGAGCACTAACCTTACCAAAAAGGATGGTTTTTATCTGGAGACACCTAAGAATCTGCATGAGAGAGAAACTTGTTCCACCTCATTGAGCCTAAAGGAATCTGACTACAAGATTGTAACCTACATGAAGCTGGGCTCTCTAAGCTCTGCTTTCAGGAAACACATACTGATTTACAGAGATGAAAGATTTGACAAGTGTTTTAATTGTTGTTACAGCCTAAATTGCATTCACTTTCATTAGGGTTTTACTAATTTTTTTTAAGTTTTCTGTATTTCTAGGAAGATCTACCCATTTATATTTTATAAAAGAAGGTCCAACAATCAAGTCACAAGTCTTAACATGTACTGACAAAAGTAAAGAGAGCTTCTCACTTTTCCGTGTAAAGAAAACTAGTTTTTTTTCACTAAAAGAAAAGCTTGAATAACCAACCAGGCATTACAGTATACTTCTGATGTCAGAAAACTTGTATTGGTCCAAATAAGGAATCAGATTTCTTCATCTGATTCCCTTGTTCTACCACTAGTATAAATATCATGCATACATTTTTTCTTCTAATTTAGTTGCTCACCCATACTTGCCTTATGCCCTTTAAGATACTCCAGGTTATCTTAGGTGTCTCCATGGGATACCTATGATATGGGCTCTACAGGAAGTGCATCCTCTACTGTGTGAACAGCATTGGTTGGGAGCCAGGCAAGTGATCTCAAGAAGTGATGACCTACAGCTAAAAAGATCTGGCAGTTTAGTTTACTTTTAGTCAGCCCAGAGCCATGGCACAGTTCCCCCTGAAATCTTACAGACACACAGAGAATTGCCGTATTGCTAACACAGTAACCTGTGTGAGGGGGGAGATTTGGAGTAGAAAACACCTTTTTAAATTTGTGTGACAACTCAAGTTTTACAGTGAGTTGGGCTGAGCGTGGATGATCTGTTGTGCCATATCCAAGCTGCAGAGAATTTTCTAATTTAAATTACGAGGTTTCTTCCTTTGATAGCAAAGAAAGTGTGGGACGTTGTGACGTTCCACCGCTGACAGGAAAGGAGCACCCAATATTTGTAGGTGCCCATGGTTGAAAAGGAATGACAAAAGTCAGAGGGTCTGCAAAAACCTATGAAGTTTTATTAGTAAATTATACACTTGACATGGAAATTGGTATAAGTTAGTCCTTTATCTTATGATATAATCCACATGGTCAGTGATTTTGAATAAGGAGCAGAGTGAAACCGAAGAGAGAAGGCAAGGCAAGGAAAGGCAAGGAAAGGAAAGGCAAGTTCAGGAAAGGAAAGGAAAAAGACTTGACTAAGCTTCTCCCTTTCAAAAGCCCTAGAGGGAAGGATAATCTTTGTGTATCCTGGTGAGGGTTGTCCAGTGAACTTTGTTGATCCCCAGGCTGTGTGTCCTTGACATTCATAGTAAATTTTCCAATGGTGGAAAGGTCGGCTTGTTCAAACAATGAGATCCATCTGGATCAGGGGAAATTTGATGGGGTCTGAATTTTTTTTTCTTTTAATATTGAAAAATTTTACTAGCGTTTGCATCACTGTCATCTCAAACCTTGCCTGGGGTCTCCAATGTGTGATGTTGTTCAGTTTTTCTTCTTTCTGTGGTGCATGAACATTTTGACCATATTTTTTCAATATTATAATAATAATAATAATAATAATGCCTTCTGACTGTCAAAGTAGCTCATACCTTGGCTCTGGTTTAAGCTATTGGATATAAAATGCAAAAAAAAAAAAAAAATGAGGAAAGAAGAGAATAAAAATGTCCTTGGGATGTAAGAACAGCCTGAAAAAAGAGTTTGTATGTGGAAGGGGCACAGGTTTTGAGGGTTTAAAGCCTGTCCATTAGCTTTATTTGGAGAAAGTTATATTAAAACTGTATTGTCCTAAAAGACAAACACAGAGCAGTATGTAACATATTAGAAATTATTAAGCCTTGTAAGTATATAAAGTTTTTATAAAATATCATAAATTGTAAGTGTTGAATAAGGATTAATATCAATTTCTTGTCTCTACTTTAAATATAAAACAAACAAAAAAATTTCTGACATCTGATTAAGGGAAATTTTATACTATTTGATTAGATAAAGCAATCAGGTTGTGCTTTAATCAGTTTATTTGTTGAATTAGAAGAAACATACCTTCCAGTCTTAAAATAGTAACATAATTGTAAAGATGTCAGTCTAGGGTTTCTGTTTGAACTGATTACACTTGATAAAAATAACAAACCATGACAAATAATGGGGCTAGGTTTCAGTAATTCACTGAAGAATGTCTCTACCAAGTCTTTGTGGTAAAATGTCTTGTTTGCAGGACAAACGCAGAGTTGAAATAACAACCCATGAATACCACTGGTGAAATGGCTATGTACACAAGGTGAATGCTAAAGTTTTCCCTTCTGAATGGACCTTTTAATCCAGGCATTATCTAGGCTCTGAAAAAGTCTTCAGTGGCCTTACGTACAGATTAATGAGAAAATCTGAGGCTTGGAGTTGGGCTATTTGCAGAAACAGTTTTTGAGATTTACTGATGGTTGACAAATGCCATTTAAGCTTTCAAAGCCATCAATATGCTATTGAAAGGGATTTAGAGGGAAATCCTCCCACTATAGAAGACGAGGACTTTGAAGGATCTTGGTGGAAGCCCTTGGTCTCCCCACCCCTTCAAACCTTTCACTGGCTTCCTTCAGCATATGGAGCCCTGAAACACGTGGCTATGGGAAAGGGGGGGTGGCCCCTTTGAAAGCCGTTTGTGTATAACTGAATGTGCCAATCTGCTTTTGTTCAGGCATAAGAATTGAATAGAAGTGTTTCCAGAAAAAGTCTCTTGTGCTCATGGTCAGTTTTTCAATGGGCTTTCTGCTAATAGATTTTTAATATCGGAGCTGGAAATGGCTAAATACGAGTTTGAAAATTCTAATGAATTGAAAAATTGCCCAAGAAAGACTCTACAAATGCCCTATAGCATTTGCCAATGATGCTACCATTTCCTTCTCTAACACTGGCTTTCAAAGAAAAGGAACTTCATACATTATACATGTGACAAGAAAAATCACCTGCATTTAATTTTTTTGAAATAATGTCCTTTATTCTATAGACATTTTAAAACCTGTTTCTATGTTATTTCTTTTCTTTGGTTCTTTAAAACTCATTTTCAAACCATATGCTTTTATTAAAAGATGTCCATTATGAAATTCAGTCAGGAAAAAATTACGAACCTTAGATGATCATGTTTTAGTTAAAGGGGTTTTAATTTAAGATCAGGATGGCTTGAAGTCCTTGCTTTTGCCCATGCTGTTGTGAATCAGCATGATTCAAGATGAAAATTCTGAAGAGCTCAATAAAACTGTACAAACAAAAAAGTGGCAGAACCTGCTGCACAGTTCTGGAAAAAGGGATCTCTGGAATCTCTGATGTATTATGCAAGGATATACTGGGGGTCTATTCATGAAGTTCCTGAGAGATTTGTGGTTTTCAGTCAGAACAAATGCCCACAAAATCCCCTCTGTGGTCCTTTTAATAGTAACAGTATTTATGCATGTAAAACTATGTGGTGCTGTCTTCTTCAGTCTGTCACAAGTATGTGAAAGTTGAGATTCAAATGCCAAGGCCAAGACTGAGGGGACATCCTTCACCCCTAATCTTCACATCACTCCTCACATGGGACAGGAGAACAAAGCCAGGATGTGGGCTGCTGTAGTCTCTTTATACCCAGTGTGTAGTGTGAAGAAGAACATCATTGTGCATCCCACCAACTCCAAACTCCTCATGAAGGGAAAGAAATGCTGACAGCATTCTGTAGAATGTGAAAAATAGGCCAACAGCTCTTAGCAGAAGACCTGCTTCTGCTTAGTGACTGCTTTGACTTTATTTCTGTCTTGTATTTCATTTCTATCTGCACCGTTTCCAGGCTGGCATCCATTTTGCCACCATTTGGGGAAGGAGAGCAGCAGTAACAGCGTGTGGCAGGTACTGTCTCGTGCAAGGTGACCAGTGGTTGTAAGGAGCCACTGTCATGTAGCAGTTGGGTGTTGCGGTGTTCAGCTGTGCTACTTGTTCATCACAAAGCAAATGAAGCCTATAGGAGAACTCCCAGATGTCTAAGGCTTCTAGTTCTTAAAAAAGGATGATGCATCTTCACCCAGAAAGAACTGTCTTACACCCCACTCCACTCCACAGGTTTGGGGGAATGTCGTTTGATTCGCTCTGGGTGATGTGCGGGAGCAAACAAAATTCTCAGGACATTCAGTACCAAACTTTTACTTGCAAACTTTAGAACATTAAGGTAGAATAAGGTACTTGGCAAATTTTAAATAAACTTTGGCAACTTTAACTTATCCAGACATACAAGACATTGACTGAATTTTTTTTTTCTAGCTTACAATATATTTTGAGAAGAAGTTAAAAGAAGAAAGAGAGAAAGAAAGGATAAGAGTAGAAAGAGATTACCATGCATGGATCCAGCAACGAAACTTGATTGTTGCAATTTAGATGTCTGCTGATCCAAGTGATGGTCACAGTCTTGATCTGCCAGGGGTGGGGGCAGCCCACGAAACATAAAGTTCGATGGGTTAAGGTACGGTGAGGTTCAGGTGGGAATGCCCAGGTACCTCCTTGGGGTGGGGGGGGGGGGAAATGTTACACTGTCGGATGCAACACTGTGGATCATGTGCAGTCTTCTGGTGGAAATACCTAGACATGAGTCTGGGAGTGCTTCAGGAGTCTTTGATGGTTTATGATGCCTAAGACATGACAGCTGCCTCTCATTAGAGTAGTTGAGCCAATTATGCCCCATTAGAAGAGATGAACACCTTCAGACCTAGGTATGAATGTCCCAGTATCTCCCCCAGAGTGAAGTGTTACACCTGAGCCAGTTGTGTAAGGGAGGACATGATAAAAACACTACCCCACCTCCCAGGATCTGCTTCTTATCAGCCTCTTCCCTTACCTGGCTCAAATCCCAGCTTCTTGCTAAACAGAGGTTGATTGGTGGTCATCCTCTGGTGCTCACACCCTCTGCCCTGGGCTGTTACCTTGCACATTGTTGGCAAAGCACCCACTGCTTTTGCAAATGGCCAATTGTTTGAGCCTTTAACCATTAACAGTTCAGTCTCTCATTCCATCACACTGTACATCATTCTGAGTAATCCTGGTTTTCTGATGGAGCTGACTGGAAACCTGAACTTGATGTTAAAGAAAAATTGAGCAAAGGCTATGGAAAAGAGAGAGTGAGAAAGGAAAAACTAGCAGAATCAGCTCATCACTTTGAAAAAACACCAAGAATGAAAAGTTGAGTACCAAAAAAATTGGCTCAGGCATGACAACCAAACAGAAAAAAAAGGAAGGCCGTAACAGCAGAAAATGTCGCACTTTCCACTCCTTAGTGACCCACATGACATCTTGCCTTTTACTCAACAGATTTTAGAAATTATAAAAGAGCTGAAAAAAAAATGCAGAAAACATCCCCATGAACCTATCAGTACAACATGCACTGCTGCAGGTGAGCCTATGTGCTGTTGCATAGTTTCCACAACCATTAAATACTCCCTATTGGGTAGAATCTGGCATTAGGAACTTGTAGGCCTGGGATGATGTCTTCCATCCATGGGAGTCACTGGGAGTTTTGCTGCCAGCATCAGTGGAGCCAGGTACTTACCCCCAGGTACTGTTCTCGTGTTGACATTGCCTTGCTGTATTAGAGATTTTAAGACATGTAAATAATAGGGCAACTGATTGTTTCCAACGTTTTTATAACATTTGGAATAGCTAAATAAAAGAGATCTTGGAAAGTTCATTTTGTGAGCAAAATAGGCAGACCAGACAGGTGCAGTATAAGGACACACTATTTCACATATGCACACAGGTGCAGTAGAGTTGGCAGCAACAGTTTACATTTGGTAAAGGTTTGTTTTGGCTGCTGATATTTTGTGATATTGTTCAATATTGTCTCCAGGAAGATCCAAAACTCATATTTGAAGCCTGAATCAGCGACAGGGCAATGGATTTGGCTGAACCGCACCAGTTAATTGCTTGACCTGAAGAGATTTTCTGTTGATCACCATAACAATCACAAGAAGTGTGGGTCATTGGCCTCAAAATGAGGTTGCCAAACAGTGGGCTGTGTAAACTCTGTAAATAAACGGAAGGAAACAGGGATCATTTTTTCTGGATCAGAGTGCTGCCTCTACTCCTACTAAATTCTGGCTTATGCCCTGGACAGCCCAGCTGAGCTCAGTAAAAATAGTTCTGAAGTATTTTGCCTCCACATATTAATTGTAAAGCTCTGATCCCATTAATTGAAGTTGTAAAAGAAAATAATTTCTCAAAAGAGAAGGCCTTTTTATACTAGAAAGTGTGCAGCTCTTTTCCCTGATGATTATGCTGGTATAAGCACATGAAAAATATGTGCCAGCCTAATACAACACATGAGGGCTCTCTACTGGAGATTTCTCTTGGTAGGGTGACTTAGAGCATTTCAACCCTGCTCCTTGACCTGAATCATTTAAAGTTAGCTCAGGTATTTCAGTAGTCTGCCTATCTGAAGGGTAGCTGATCAGTTAAAAGCAAAGAAAATGTGTGGAGACTGGGTCTAAGTGATGTCAGTATAAGATTAAGGACCTGGTATTTATGTATATTAAGACTGTTTTATACCAGTCCATGTGAAGGTATCTCATGATGAAAGTGAATTTTGAGTACTTAAGAAAAAAGAAATCATTACCTGATGGAGAAATACAGTGTTTTCAAGTGCATTATCTTTGTAAGGATCAAGCTACATATTCCTTGGCACTTATTGTTGCAGAAATTTGGGTGTTCAATCTCTCAGGAAGGATCTGACAGCTTTGTCATTCCTCTGAGCTCTGTAGGAAGTGTTGAAAGAGGCTGTCAGCCAGCCAGGAACTGGCAGATCTGGAGGCCTATTGTGTTTCAGCAAACAAGCTTTGTCAGACATAAAGGGAAGATGTGCATATAAAAAAAAATCTGCAACTTCCTATATCTAAGGAATGTTTACAATATTTACATCCCAGTTATAAGATCAACCTGCATTAATCCAAGCCAAAACTGCCAACTGAAATAAACCAGTTCTGCTTCACCTTTCTTATGTGTTTCTCCTCTATATTTGGACTTGTGGAGGCACAAATACCAAGGTACCAATTCAGGGAACTGATTTCGATTAAAACCAATTTTTTTTCCCTGATGGATATTTTTTTAAATACAGATCAGTTGCCAACTCTGGTTCAACAGCAACTTCACAAAGAATGAGCAGTTCTGGATTAGGGGGGAAATCAGGAGAAATTATTTTGGTAGCAACATTGAATGAAACTGAGTGTGTTGATAGATAATATGACAGCCATTGGGTTGTCCACGCAATAAAGAGAAGATTCTGTAAATAATTGTTTCAGCTAAGCAACAGCACAAAAATGATTAAATTGGTACTTCAAAGTAGAATTCTAGTAGGTGTAATGTAGCACAGCATCATTTTCTTTGCTGAAACTCTTCAATTACTGTTCAACAACACAAGGTACAACTAAACAGTAATAAAAGCAGAAGTGACAGTGCTCTGCTAAAATGATTGGACATGATAATATTAATGGTCTATTCCAGCCTAAACAGTTCTATGATTCTGAGTCTATGATTCAGCATCAATGCATAGGAAAATGGAAACTTGTAGGATAAGAATAGCAAAAAAAATAATTGGAAAAAAAAATCAGAAGATCAGTGGAGATCAAAAGTGGAGTCTTGTCTTTGCTGACTTATATTTTTGCCATCTCCTTTACCAAACCAGAATTTCACCCAGAGTATGTGTATTTTGAAGTGAACTCTTTTGGGAATGCCAAATGTGTATGTTCAGAACACCTGCTACATTATGTCACACGAAGTAGCATTGTGCAGAGACCCTGTGTTGTGAAATTGGAAGAGTCATAGCATCATCCTTCTGTACCTGGGATAATTAGTGTCTCTGAGGGCATCTAGCATGGTAATGTATCTTCCAGCTCTGGACCGAGCTCACTCATCTGTACCTCTGGGACCTTTGCACTGGGTAATGTAGGATATATGTTTCCTGCCCTGAATACGGGTCTGTTGTGCACAGATTTCCAGATACTCATGCTTATACCATCACTGCTGAAATGTGTTTGCAGCAGATGGTCTCAAAGCTGTTTGGGTTTAAATTCTTCAAATCCATGCTGTGGAATTAAGTTGAGGCAAATTAGGATGCACAAAATAAATTACTTACTGTATCTTGTTACGAACAAAATCAGGCTAATCATGATTAATCTTCACCCTCAGCAGCCTCACAGAAGTAATCTTGGATATTTTGGTGAAGATGAGTTTTGAAATTGGTTTGTGTAGCGTATAATCTGTGCTGCACATAAGTTATGGTTAGGTATTCAACTCACTGATGACACATAATACATAATTTAGAAATTTGTACTTCATAACTTTAGGGTTATATTTTGAATCTTTGTTTGCACTCAGATATATGTTGATTTAGTTTCTGCTGTAGACAAGGTGTAATATGTCAATAAACAAACTATTCTGTGCTTTTTGTACATTCTCCCCTCTCATATAAATAACCATAATTTAGGAACAGCCTCATTGAAACCAGAAGGATGAAATTATAGACAGGGAGTGAGAAGAAAATTGGACCCCCAGTTTCTAAAATGGATGAAAATGGATGAATGTCTCCAGTCATTTGGGGGGGGG
>VZTE01006155.1:662526-823440 GCA_013397775.1 Eulacestoma nigropectus | reverse complement strand
GGGATGGTATTTTTGTAATTTATGTAGCAAATAGTTATAAATATAAGCAACATCTGGGGTGGCAGAAAATATTCTGAAACTAAGGGTTTCTTCTTCCAAGACTTGGTCACATCTAATAAATAACTTTTGTCAATTTAACTGTGCTGTTCTTCATCAAAATAAGATAAACAGTACTTGATAAACGAACAGGTGATGAAAAACACAATACATATGCTGGTAGTTGTCTTCATAAACTACAATAAAAACTGATATTATTTTCCTGTTGTATACTGTTTCAGTATTTGAACAAGATTAATCATGTATGCAGTACTCATACAATCTGTTTGAACTAGTGCAGCAGAAACAAGCAGTAACACACAGAGTAAAAACGTACTAATACGATCTGTGGGCATGAGTGGAAGAGAAATTCCATTCAGTCCTCTTTTAACTGCTTCTGCTGGCTTCCGTGTTATAAAATGCTCCTTTAGTTATTTAAGGTATGTGAGTTAAGTTTATTTATTTAAGTTATTTAGTATGTGAGTTAAGTACAGCAAATGATTAACATGTTGGAAGGTTTTTGTAACTTAGCCTGGTAATTATTCCTTAGCAAACTGAGTCTTCAGCTTCAAATGAACAGCCATGAATCAGCTTTGAAAGTAAATGGTTAATTTCATCTAGTGAGCAACATGAATTTGATATTTTAAAAAGGCAGAGAGCCATAATCTTCATACCTTAAATGAAATGTCTGATAGTTGTCAGATTAATTTAGCACTGGGTGTGTTTGATCTGATCTTTGATCTTTACTTTCTTTTTTTGACCCTAATTGTTTGCTCTGCCCTGCTCCCTCTGCTGGAGTCTTGGATAAACTGAATAGCAAAATTGTTTCCTGAAAAGATTAATCATGCACATACTGTTTGTTTTACAAATGTTCTGCAGTCTAGATATAAGTAAGACTTTGATGGTTGTTTATATGGCAGAATTGCCTATGTTCAGGAATAATGCATGGTGTTTAAAATTATTACAGAGCTTGTGCAGTAATAAGCCAAATTTTGCTGTCTGTGACATCAGAGGAACTCAGTGACAGGTGTTGGGAGTACAAAAGCCTGGCCAAAGCATTTTGTTACTTTATGTTGAATCCAGATGTGACCTATCAGCCTGCTTTGCCAGGATCCAATGTTATGGGCCAATACACAACAGCACAGAAGAGATGTAGACAGAGCCTTCCTGACCTTACTGGATCACCTTTGAGGTGTCCCTAAGTTCAAGGTGCTTGATCCTTGCCATATATATCTGTTAACCATTGCGGTGGCTGGAACAAGCACCACTGGTGTGCCGAGGAAAGGTGTGAGAGGGACAAAGGGAGTACTGTCCATTTACTGGAGTAAAACCCTCTGTGAGATGCGCAGGCACACAGACTCACTGCAGGGGCTGTTCGCACATGACCACACAACATCATTTGCTTTTTGCAGGGCATGTTTTAATGCAAAGGAGTTGGGTCTCTGGAAAGAGTGAGCTTCCATGTCAAGGAGCAGAAATTTTCTGTAACAAATGTGTAACAAGCAATCCTCTTTCAGCCTTACACCCCTTCCACGTAAACCTGTAGCATGGGATCTGTTGCTGGTAATTTGCTATTGCAAATGATATTACATAGGATAATGAATTTTTAAATACTTAATATTAGCGTTTGTCATTTTCAATATGCAGAAGGGCAGAAATATCCATGCTATTGTCACTTGTTTGCCTTGAATACCTTGATAGTGAGATTTCCTACTCTGTGTAATGTCTATAATAGCTCTCCCTACTGCTTCTTCCTGTTAATCTACTACTTCTTCTTCCAGAAGATTTTAACAAATACAAAGATGTACTCTTCAAATGTGAATCATTTAGTGGAAATTCATATCTTAATCGTAGTTTACTACAAGATCCTTCAAAGAGCCACAGATAAAGTTTGAAGCTAGTTATGAGAAGAAGTGCTATGGTTTAATTGTCAGAAAGCACTTAAAATGCTTATTTATGCGTGCTCGTACTTTGCCCTGTGCTGCTCCGCATGGGTGTATTAAACATGCAAATGCATGACTAGCAATTTTCATGTTGACTTTGAAAGATAATGTAATCTAGGAACATTAAAATGAAAATATGGTCTTTTTTTCTGAGTCTGTTGACAGCTTATGCACTGTACTTTGGTAAATTGGTGTAAATGCCATGGTTGGACAGTGTGATCTAATGAAAAGGGTGCTGGACAAATCATCATCAGTGTCATTTTCCTCTGTGTTGTATAAACATCTGTTTGACCGTGAACATGCCACTTAGCCATTAGGAGTCTTAGTTTTCTTTTTGCAAAATGATGGTAATTCTTATTCTATTTATTTGTTGATACCCTCAAATGAAAACATCTATAGCAATTTATTTTTAAGAAATACAAGCTACTATTACTACAGTGTTGGCAAATAGACTTGTCTCCTTAAAGTAGCTGTAGCAGATGAAGATATTTTCCGTAAAAGATGAAGCATTTGCATTAGTAGATGGCATGCAGTTAATAGGCAATGTATTCTTCCATCATACAGTGAAGCTAGTATCCTGCCAATACTAGAAACAAGAGTGCTGTGTTAAAAAGATAGGCAGAGCCAGGGAAGAGCAGAAGTAGGATTCACCTGTTTTCATTATTTTGTGTTACTACATGGAAGCTAGTGTCAAATTTTGCTGTGAATGAATTAAGGAAATTGTCTTAGTTTAGAAACTGTTCTCAGCTGGTAAGAGCTAAGGGACTACATTCAGTCTATTATCAGTATTTTATGCGAGTGCTTTATCTTTCAAGACTTTCGTAAAAAAGAATTGTTAATACACCTTGTTGGGATAAGGCAAGATTAGAAGAATCAAAACTAATAATCCTAATAATAAGCCTTGATAATTTTCTAAAAATCAAACAGGTTGCAACTGTTTAAAAAAACAGGCTACAAAATTAATTATCTTCAATCTTGGATATTGTTATTCCTGGAATGAGTAGACAAGTTTGTACCATTCAGTATGATAGACATTTAGCCTAGTAGAAATTGTGTGTGTATCCCTAGGCATACTTTTGTTGTCCTTTAAAAGATATAAATATAACATCAAAAACTGATCTTCCAAGATGAATAGTCACTGAAACATCTCTTGTAATAGTTAATAAAAGATTATTAATGTGGCGTGCAGACTCATCTAATATATGTTAAGAACTAGTTCACTTGTTTTACTGGCTTTCTGGAATTCATTGTGAACTACTCAGTTTTAAGATGGTAACTGGAGGTTTTTTCAGTGTGTATATGCGTGGACAATAAAACTGAGGGAACAAAGACCTGTCATGACCTGTCATATTTGCCTTCTTGGATGCTGTTTTGCAGATGCTCAGAATTTGCTCATCTACTCACCAAGAAAAAAACAGATAGATGCA
This sequence comes from Eulacestoma nigropectus, assembly GCA_013397775.1. Lineage (NCBI taxonomy): Eukaryota > Metazoa > Chordata > Aves > Passeriformes > Eulacestoma > Eulacestoma nigropectus. Next base: position 820,034 of record VZTE01006155.1, on the reverse strand, counting down.
TGGCGCAGTTTTCAATATTTTCTGGTCTTCAAAGATTTCATCAGAGATGGGATTCCTTTAACAAGTCACCAGAGGCACAGCGTGGTGATTGATTGGCACAGAGTACAATTAAGATACCATTATAGTGAGCCATGTTGCCAATGCAGTCACAGAAGCAGAGCTTCTTATCTTTTGAAAAGATGAAAGTTTCATCTGCTGGTATGTTGCTTTTATAGTCAGCAGCTGGAAACAGGCTGCAGGAATGCTGATGGGAGAAGGGACAATGCGTTCATCTCACTGTTCAAAATAATGTATTACCTTCTCAGTACAATATAGCAGCTCATGGTGGTTTTCACCGAAGTAGATCTGGTACTATTGCTGTCTCTATTAGGAGCACTTGTAAATTCAGGGTACTCATACCATGTTGCTCCTGCAACATCAATGGGGTTTATATGTGCTGTGATGCTGGGAGATGGGAGTAGCTCTGTTACGCTGACTTATTTAAAGGTTTTCAGTATTCAAATAATTCTAAGTTTTTCATCACTGTGGTTTGTAAGAGTCTGCCAAGATTTGATACAAAATCAGAACCATTCCACCGAGGATAGTTAAAGATCCAGTACCTTGATTTTAATATTTTTTGAGCATTTCATTGCAAATGCTGATGTGCAAGCCATCTTTCATCCTCTTCTCTTTCTAGAGAGAGCAAATTGCTAATTTTGACAGGCTAGCACTGAAAGGAGGAATCAGAAAACCCATTTGAAGGAAAGAAACCATCATAGGTGCAGGACATAAGGCATACCCACTGCAATTGTTACTGGTTTTCATAGTAATAATATGTAACCCTAGAGTTTACCACCTAGCTGTTTCTGGCTGTTAGCTGTGCCTGATCTAGCTAATGGCTGTAAATCTCATCCTAGCCATGTCTTCTTGGCAGCATGGTCCAAAACACTAGCAAACCAAAATGCTGAGAACCTCCTTTATTTGTCTCTAGAGAACTGTGAGGAATTTCTGTTCAGAAGCCCAAATTTTGCAGTATTGCTCACACGAAACCCAGTGACTGACTGCGTTGCATTAACTCTTTTTGTTTGTCTCACCTCTCTGAACATCCCCCCAGAAGTAGCTTTGGGTCATGGCGCTTCTCTCCCTTAGTCATTCCAGTGAACAAAAATTTGATTCAATGCATCCATGGTAATTCTGAAATAAAAGAATATTCTGAATCTAAAAACTGTGAGCACAGACAAACTACTGCTTTGCCAGTGTAAGGGATGTGTGGTTTTTTGGGGAGAAATAATGTCACCTATTTAGCCAACTGGTACAGCTGGAAGAAGTAGAGAGTTTTGATTTTTGTGCCTGAAAGTTTCTCAGTTTTTCCAGTGGTATCAGCTAGCCTCATCAAATATATTACTTCTGCCTACAATAGTCTGCCTTATATTCTTAAACCCTTACAGCTACAAGAATTGCACATTGCCAACATAGACTGGAATGTCCTGTGTATTAGTTCCTGGTATGTTAAAAGCTAATTTAAAAGACATTGAGAAAGGGTTTGGGATATAATTTCTGTTACCTCCACAATCCCTGGAAGTATTTAAAAGATGTGTAGATGTGGCACTTAGGGACATGGTTTAGTGATGAACACATGGCAGTGCTGGGTTAACAATTGGTCTGGATGATCTGAAGGGTCTTTTCCAACCCAAACAATTCCATGATTTTGTAAAATATGCATAGGTAATGTTTAGTAGTTCTGTTGCACAAAAACACCTTTATATGTTATGTTCCAAGAAAAGAATCATCTGGGAAAAAAAAGTAACCAATCTAACAGAAGGAGATAATATTTAACTGGTAGGTTTAAAAAGAGTTAGAAATTGCTGTGGTGTACACTGGGAAAAAGGAGAGGTTCTCCTCCCTCATATGACGTGGTACACATACTTTACCATATGAGTGGAGTCCAAAAAGGAGACTAGGACATAGCAGGTCACTGTTGGCAAACCCAGCTCTGGGGTCTAAAGATGTTATTAAGGAAAATGCACTTATTGTTGATTTTTTCCTTGGGCATCAAAGCACATAATGAAGGCCACTTTCTCTCATTCTAATCCTCTTAATATATTAGGGTCTGGTCAGAAGACTGCTTCTGACTGGTTCATCATGGGGTCCTGTGGGTGATACAAGTAGACAAGTACTCCCTACTAGTAATAGAAGTTAATATTCTAGAAAAGCAGACTTCAGGTTTTTCTGGTCAGCCAGAGCACTGGTTAATGCTGGGTTTGTAGAATGCCCTAAATACGTGTGTATCTGAAGATGAATCATTCCCATCTTCTACCAGGCCTAGCTTTTTAAGTCTAAAATGTGATTTGGCATGTGTCCAGAAACCCATTAAGACATGTTGAAAATATCATAATCAAAATTATCTTGTTAAAATATCGGGTTTATCTTAATATTCAGTAGAATATAATTCACTACCTGGATGAGTTTTTCTTTTGCCAAATAAATCCATGTTTTTGTTCCTTTGCCAGAATAAATCCTTTGAGCCTTTATCAAAGTGAAAGGGCAATAACCTGCTAAACAGTATGAAAGAATTAGGTGATAAAGTATTACAGTAAAAAATGAATTTAATAAGTACACATTTCTCAAATTATACTTTGATTTCGAAGTGAATGCAGAAACCTTACTCAACAGTGATTTGATAATTGTTGTAAAGTATTAACACATTTCCTTTATTTCAAAATCTCTATGTGAAGTATGTTTTTAAATCACACATTTTAAAATTCACCAAAAGATCAAACATCTAAACTAACTATGCTGACTAAAAGCATATATTCTGTAATATGAAACAGACTGTGAGTAATAAGAACTAGATGGAGAAGTAATAAGATGCCTACCCACCAAAGTACAGATAACTTATTTACCTTGTAAGCTCTCAACAGCTGGAAGAAATAAAGTTATCTAAATAGTACCCAAAGTAGCTGGAAGCTATAAGTGCTGCTACAAATGCAAAGATATGTTTAAATAGTGGGGAGTTTTAAATTACTGTGTAACACTTGCATAAAATATGCAGGTCACTCAATTTTATTTTAAGAATCTACAGAAATTTTGATACAGTTGTGTAAGTTGTATCTTCCACGCAGAATTTTATTATGCGATTTGTTTATAGTCTTAGTACTTAGTGAAAAGCAATTATAATGATACTGTGGGGCATGGGAAGACAATGGAAAACAATGAAAAGGCAAGTTAAGAATAAAAGGATATATGAAATTTAGTCGAAAACTTAGCTTGAATGATCTCCGACAGAGCTGATATGGCTGGTAGTTTCCTGTACCAGGAACTACCGTGGAACCCCACCAGGAAGTGTGCTACAGAGCAGGATCACATTACACCCTTGTTTTATGGTTCATTTCACTTATTTAATGCAGTTTGAGTACCTGTAACAAAAGATCACTCAAAAAGGGAATGTTTATTATTTGAAAATATGTCATTTTTATAAGTCAAGTTGGGTTTTGGGGACACCTGATGTTCCTATTTGAGGCAAGGCAGATTAGTATGACCATACAACAAGCTGTACGGAAAAAGCAAAGCGTTTCCATATTAATGAAATTTTAAGGATGATGCAGACACTTTGTATCTGTTTGCTTTTGCCTGTCTACTTTAGTAAACCAAGTGTACTACAGTGCTACAACAACAACAAAAATCATAGTAATTTTCTTTACTACTCCAAGTAAATTTTAATACAGTACTGTGGTTTATTAAAATTATGTCGACTAGAAGTTTTGTTTAATGTTCCAGCTGATTTATAGAGCGTGATAAAACATTCCAAAATCTCTGGAAATGAGGAACACGCTACAGCCTGTGTTTGGTTTGACAAAGCTGTGTTCGTACGAAAGAGGAATGTTTAACGTGCTAACTAGACAATGATTCATCAATTCTGGCAGAGGAATTAATTTTTATTAATGTAGTACTTAAAAATGTTTGGAATGAACAGCTGGATGCCACAGTGGTGGCATGCCACATTAAGTCTCTGTCTGTTTTCTCCTACAGTGATCTCAGTATGAACAACATTACCAAGCTGCCCTCAAACCCTGTGCACAATCTCCGTTTCCTGGAAGAGCTGTAAGTATCATTGTAACATTGGTGGGCATAGTCAGCACTAGACACATTCCTGTGTTTGTCTCTCATACTTACTGTGGGAACCAGATAAAACGGTGCAGGAAAGCTGTCAGCCTGACACTTCTGGCACATGCGGAAACACTTAGTTGAAAAAAAAACAATTGCTTGTGATTCTGGAAATGAACTTATAAAAGAGTTACCATGAGGCTACAACTTCTCTAAGCAGAGACAGAGCCAAACAAATTAAAATTTTTAAACAAGGACTGTTTAAAAGAACTGGATTGCTTTTTTGGAAATAGTTAAGCAGCAGGATATTAAAAGTTTGAATCATGTTTATTAAAATCCCAAGTAAAGCTGTAATCAAAACCAAAACCTGCTGCCTTGTTCTGCCTGTGTCAAGGACAATTGAGTCCACATTTCATAATAACGAGGCTTCTTGTCCTAATCACTTTTAATTACTGTCTCCTTGCTCTTAAACTTAACATCCCTGAAGGCTGACTGTAGAATGCAGAATCCTGCAAAAAGCTTAGTTACGCTATCTACTGCATTCACTGGGGGGAAAAAGTGCCTTGTGAAAACTAGCTGATCAAGCACAACATCAAAAGAGGAATGTTGGCTTGAAGTGATGGTGACTAACCAAAAGTGAAAAGTATTGTGCATTCATGAGACCTGGATTTGGCAGTGACTCTAGTTATAATGGCCCAGGCTTAAAAGAAAATTTAGGTTTCTGAGGAGTGATGGAGACTCTATAACTGATGCACCATAGAGCTTGTGGAAAAAAGCTGGCACCTGTATTTGCATGAGTACCTCTAAATATTGATTAAAAACCTTTTATGATGTGGCTTTTAAGTTTTTAGAAATGAAAACTTGCTTTTTTTTAGCACGCTTAGCTGCTAACACACCATAAAATCCATGTAAGACATGCAAAGTCATGGTGCTACCCTTATTGCAAAGACATGGTCTGTTTTAAGCTATGAAATGTGTGCAGTCCTCTGCAGTTTAGATGGGTATTGCACTGACAACTTTTGGTGTCCTTGCTAATGCTCATTTGAATTTTGCCACCTGGCCTTTCCAGCCAGCATCTACGAAAACAAACAAACAAACAAAACCAAAAAAACCAAAACAAAACAAAAGAAAAAAATTGAAACCATTTTGTATGCTAACTTTGGACAATACCCTATTTGCAAGCAGGTTTTCCTTTCCTTTCCTTTCTTACTTTTATTACTCTCAGCACTTCTATTTAGAAAGCTTTATTTCATTTTATTCTCTCTCTCTTTCTTTATTTACCCCTTTTCTTTGGTTATCAATATCTGTTTTGTCATTAGTGCAACTTTCAAGTCACATAACAGAGAGGAACTTAACACGGAGAGACGTCACACACCAAGTATTAAAACTATCAAGTGCATATGGAGTGAATCATGCCACAAAGCCCCTGCTTGTGAAGTTCTTCATCGTGTTCATGTTTGTTTGTCCATTCTCCTGTCAATAGTAATAACCCTACTAAAACTACTAAAACTGGCCAACCCAATTGCTCTCTGGCCATTAAAGAAAAGAATTAAAACAAAAGTTTGGGCTTTTCCTGGAAGGAAATTCTAATACAGCCAGGTTACCTTAACTCTTTCATTTTATGGTTAGATCACAGAATCTTATGAGATCTTTGCCAAAGCAATGTTTCATAAAATTAAAATCCATCTTAGAAATGCGTATCTGATCTTTGAATTACAACAACAGCAGGAGCTTGAAATGCAGATTTTAGGGGTTTTTAGTGTTGAAAAAAGTGCTACTAATCCCTTTATTAGAGACCTGGTTCAAACATCTGATAAAAGCTCGTGAATGAATCACTGAATTTTAGCTTAGATGTTATGTCCTCGATGCCTGGTTTGGCAATACTACTAAGTGATTACCCTGAAAGAGCTGAGGTTTTATTAAAACAGTTAAACTAATTGTTTTGACTCCAAAGCAGTGGTGTATAAGACAGGTTTGTTCAGCCAGTTCTGACCTTCCAGGCTGAATCTGACCAACTTTTACAGCCAAGCTTAGACACCTCTACATGCAGCATTCTTGGAAACCTGATGATCATGCCTGGTATTTATTCTTAAGCAAAGACTATGATCACTGAAGTAAAACATATTGAAAGTGGTTTTGAGGTGCATGTTCCTCTGAAAATTTTGGAAAACATTAAAGTACTTGGAACTTTCTAACTCTCAAAAAAATTAATTCTGAGCAAAATCTTTTATTTGTGAAAATGATGGGCTTTTCAGATTTAAATTTCTCTTAAAGTATATATGATAGAACTCCCACCAAGAAAGAAGTATGTTTCAGCTGCTTGATTATCAGCAAGTTGCTCTGCATGAACTTGTACAGCACTATTAAATTGAATTTTTCATTATAAATTCAAAATAACTGCAGATATTTATCAGTCTGACCGAGTCCAAGACTCACTCTCATGTAGATTATTTCTAGACGTATGTCATTATACAGCATGTGTAGAATGCCTGTTCTAATAGAGAAGTGAATTAGAATAATGCATGGAAAAAAAGTTTTTTAAAAAAATCTAAAGAATTACTCAGGGTGGGACTCTTAAGAGTTTTAGAGGCAAGTACATCTGAGTGCAGACCTAGTGTTCTGTGATAAGTTACACTTCAAAGCAGTGCCTGAAACTATTTTATTTTATAAATTAATGTCTCAATGAAAAGTGAGGAAGAAAGCCAATAATAATTTAAAACTATTTGAATCAGACCTACCTACAAAATCTCTCCAACTAGATATATATCCACATATTCTTATATATGCATAAATATATGCACAGACACCCATGCATGCACATATATAAGGCTTTCATTTTAATTTTAAACACAGGAACATTCCACAGATAAGTGAAGCTTCAAGTGATTTTTATTAAATTGCTATTTATCAGCAACTTAAATTGGGTGTTTTAGTAAAACAGCAACAAAAGACTGTTGTATTAGAATTACTTCGCTACAGAGCAGGACAGTCCCAAATAACCTCTTTCCGACAAAATCAAGCAATGAAGTCACCCTAAATTCATTGCAATCTACATACAAACACAAGATTGTTGGGGTTCTGTACAGTCTTTATTTTTGTGCTGGTGTGGGCACATTGTGAGTAGCACTGAAAACAGATTCGGTACTTTTAGCTATAATGTAAGTGGGTAGAAAACATGAAAGTGCTGCAGCCATAGTCCGAAACTTCTTTGAGAAAGTGGGGGAATCTTGTAATTTGCTTCAACAACCTTGGAACATTATTGTTAAATACTAAAATACTTCCTAAAGGTTAATCTGCATAAATTTAAAAACCTCTAAGACAAAAAAAGAAAAAATGCTGGCAGCTGACAAGCATAACTAAAAGAAAAATAGAGTATCATCTAGTGATCTCAAACTGTCCACACATTCCAATGTCCCTTCAATACAATTTTTACAGTTCTTGCACAGCAGGGTTTAGCTGGTCCTGGTGGAAATTGGCTTGTGTCACCTCCATCAGCTAAACTTTCAAGAACTGTCACTGCTAAATGACTTGTGGTCCCCTAGATCATTTCAGAGTGGTGCACAATCTAACACCTAAGTTGTGAATTCTGTTTCTTCATATAAATCACAAATTTGCTTTCTTCACTTCATGTGTGCATCCTTGTGGATCAGACTGTGTCACTGTGTTTAATACATGGTGTTTGTCAGCGAGAAGTACCTGTCACCAGCCCAGCAAGTGGCCCATGGCACATTGTGAATTCTGTTGCTGTAAGACAGGCTTTGTTGATACCTGAGGACTGTAGTTTCACAGCTTAGCTTTAATATAGGGCTGCACTCAAAGTCCTGACAGAGGAAAGTGCACCAGTTGTTTTGAAATATGTTGGTAAAATCAGTAAGGAGATGTTTACCTAGTTAATCAGTTGGAAACGATGACAACAGTTTTCTCCCCTAGTTTTTGCATGCACAGTTTAGATTTACTAGAAAAGAACAAACCCAAGCAAAAAAGATTCCTACTGTATGAGCTAACAACTTGTAACCTTTACATCCACAAAACATCCATCTCCCTGGTGTTCTGGAGCTGTCACTGCCTTTGATGCCGTCCCTTTGATGCCACCAAAGTGAGTAACAACAAAGAACTCGCCCATGTGGATGTGTTGGCCTGACATCCTCCAAATTGCCCTTTTTTGCCATCTTATCAAGAATAACAAGATGAGGAACAGAAAGAAAAAAAAAAAGGAGAGAGAGAAAAACAACAGAGCAAATGGCTTACTAAATCAGAGCTGCTTGCACTGCTTGTTGAATAACTTATGCTGACAGATAATTACTCTGGAAATGTTAATGCAAATTGCATGGAGCAACCTTGACACTGGGACTACTGGGCATCTGTGGGGTAAAGGGGAAGAAGGGGAGATGATGGGGTAGGAAAGAGATAAAAGAGAAGTGGAAACATCCAGATATGCTTGAAAGTAGAAGCAATAAATGTTCTAGGTTGATATCCAAGAAACCTTGTCAGTGCGTTACTCTTATGTTGAAGTTCATTTGTGGCTTGTAGCTTATAAATGCTTTCTGGAACTTGTAATTTATTATCCAGCAGTGTTCATTAGGAACTAGTTTAGAACATCAAAAAGAGTCATTGGAAGTGCTTTTTGTGTTTTGCGATCAATACAGATAGTGACATTACACTTAATTAAACTAGGGTGAAGCATGCTATATATCTGTAGATCCTGAGGCAGGATTTTAATTTAAGTCTTACATATTCTGTGTATACTAGAGTAGCAAGTATGCAGAAATCGTTTCCTTTTCTTGTCAGTGGAAGTTCGGTCTGTTTGTAGACTGCTTGATTTCGGTGCAGTGAGAACTTTTGGCACCTACATGGGTCAGTTTTTTCACTTGCTTAGGTTTATGGGTAAGGAATTCAGACCATTTCAAATTTATATCTAGTAGGTTCTCGAGCACAATAGAACCATCTTCTTCCCTCTAAGTTGTTTTTTTGAATTTCCAAAGAGGAGTAGCCATAATTCCTCCAGTAATTCATTGCTGTTGCCTGATTGTACCACTCAGAGAACAGCAGCAACCTTAAAACTTGGATCTACACAATTTGTGTTCTTTGCCTATCACACTGAAATGACTAAACAGCTAACATATTTTTCATTGTTTTCAGTTTGATCATAGTGTGCGGTGTTGCAGTACACTTCAGCCAGTTCCTGCTATTAATGATTATTATTATTATTTTCTGCCTTTTCTGATGATACTGACACTACTGGGATAAAACCAATACCAGCATCAGAAGTGTAAATGACACTTGGGGGACCCAGCCTAGGAAATATTATGTATATGATCCTCCATTTATTGCTCCATCTTGCTGTAACATTTAAATACTGAGAAAGAAATTTTAACAATGTTAAGATTGGTCTGGGAGTTGTGATTTCACGGCAGCATTCTTCAAACTACTTCAAAGAAGTAGTGCCTCTTAATGATTGTATCCATGGGATCCACTGCTGGGAATCAGTGTGGGATGTTCAGGCTCATGCTGGAGTCCCTTCTGACAGTTGTCCTTGCTGCAATTGGAAGACAGGTACTTGGATACCTGTTCAGCAGAAAGACCTGCTTGTCGTCAGCGCTGGCTAGGGACAGCTTCACAAAAGAAGAGATCACTTGACTTCAGCAGTTATTGGATCACAACCATGCCAGATGCAGAAAGAGTCTGTGCGTTTTATAAGTGGAGAAAGAAACAGTACATTTTAGACCATATTCTTAACTGACAAAAATCTATGATCTGCTTCATCAAAGCCAGTTCAAGATCAAATACACACTGATTTCATTCCAACTGCTTTAGGTCAGTTGGAGTTATTCCAGTTTACGCCCTATAAGAATTTGGCACAAGCATTTTAAAAGGTAATTAGGCCCTAAAGCAAGAGCAGACTGTGTTATATTTGAATTTCCAGCTAAACTGTAAGTAGCAATAAATATAACATATAGCACAATTATGGCTTGCACACTCCCCTCCCCTTATTTAAAGAAAGGAGAGTATCTTTACATTTTCTTCTTTGATCTCTCTGAGCATCAGATTTTTAATAGATCATTTGTTTCACATTTCTTTTCATATTAGTGTAGTTTTATAGTTTTAATTAACATGACAGATTGAAATATAAAAAGATAATTAAAATACAGACTAATATTTAAATTCCTAGGCTAGCAAAGTAATTCTTAAAAAACATTTTGAAATATGTGTTGATAACATCCATGAACTATTAACACTGTAATTAATCACCCATTAATTCATACTTTTCTATTGCATTAACCTGAGAATAATCATTGATAAATATAAAATTTAACTCTTATCTCAAAATTTTAGTTGGCTTTGGTTGAGTGCTGTATAAGTATGCATATTGTCAAAGCTTTTTTGATGTAAGAAGCAGGAACATTTCATGTTACCTTTTTATTGATGTATTTGTAAGCTGCAGAAAATTAGAAATAAAAATATATAAATTATATATTGGCTATATATTTATATAAGTGGAGTAAAAATATGTGTAGTTGTGTGCTTGTGTACCTTTAACAAAGTTTGACAGGAAGCAAAATTGAAGCAAGATTCAAGATTGGTAAATTCTTCCTTGAACAAGGCAATTTTTTATACCTGAACAAGTTGTTTTAGAAAAAGATTTGTAAATTTATGATTTCTTTTTGTAATTCCATGTTGTTCCTCCCCAAATAGCCATTTCCTCCATTAGAAATTGGGGTAGTAAGTTTAGGATTGGTAGTAGTGTTATTGGTGCCACTCCTCAGAGAGAAGTAAATTACTGGCAAATACGATACTGTGGTAAGATGCAAATGAGGGCCCCATTTTTACTTGTGTCAGCACAAATTTTTCCCCAGACTTCAATGAGACTGATATTTCACCATGGATCTTTATCAGGTATTGAGAACAATTATGGCAGTTGGAGGAGGCGGATTAGGCTTTTAAGAAAGAAGTCTCAAATTACAAAAGAGAGTCTCTTATCTGTACACAAGGTGTAAAAGGCACAGTCTATGACTCCATTAATTTTAATGGAATTTTCTGCATCGCATACTAGTGTTTTAGCACCAAATTCAGGAAGGTACCACACACAGCAGAACAGTCCCATCTGCTGGGGTTTTTCACTATCTCGGACTTCAATTTCTATTCACAAAAACAACTAATTTTTTTCTACAGTCTTTAGGTTCTTCTACATAATTTCTTTTCGCTTTTCTGTCTGGAGAGTTTGTTAGCTGTAACATATAGTGTAGCAAATGATGAATAGAACATCTGTTTTCCAAGGAAACAGACAAATATTAAACTGACTGGATTGTGACTCTGTTGATATTAACCTACTCATATATATAAATATAGATATAGATATATAGATATAAATATATCCATGATAACACTGTCTTAGCATGTGCAGTCTTTGTTCACATTCCTTAAATAAAATCAGCAAACCAGTAAGTGAACAGAAGTAAAATGCAGAGTCAAGGAGACGTAAAGAAAAGCAACAAGTTCACAGAATTATTCTTGTAGAAATCTCTCTGTATCTTTGCACAGATACAGTTGAAGAATGATTTCAGATTGCACTCACAATTACATTCTGTATAGGCTATTGCACTGCATGGGAACTGATTAAATATAATGCAACACAAGTGATGCAATGATATATAACCTAATTTGTATTAAAGGGCATGCACTGGCATTAGTCTAGAAACATTGAGTCAGTCTGGTATTCATATCATAAATTTACTGGCAAACACTGAGTCCAATATATTTATCAGAAATTTGAGTGTAAAGAATTTCTGCTTAATTGTATCTGTTCTGAAATACAATTACAACAGTTTCACTGCATTTTCACTTTGTAATAGTGCAGCGTGACTCCTTTCACATTGTTTATTCCCCTTATATGTTGAGCCACACCGAGATCCAGTGTCATCTATTCTCCTACACTTTAGCACCTTGCAAGATTTGATAAGTAACTTGTTCCAGAAAATTCCATTGTGCTAATCCTGTTATGACACAGCATGAGTATTGATCAATGTAAACATATGCTTTTTCCCAAGGAGACAAATGTCCTTTCATGTCTTTTCTTTAGTTTTGATACTACTAGATTTGGAAATACACTTCACAGATGCTTGATCAGCATTTGCTGGACTAGGTCTTACTTAAGCAGAGAAGGAAAGCAGCCACTACCCATACTGTACTGTCACTGTCTGCTGAAGACTGAGAAGTAGCTGGGTTAGATTTCCCACTGGTTCTTTCTAGAGTTAGAGGGAATGTGTTTTCTTTATTAAATGCCACAGTTTTTTGTCTGTAGAGAAGACTTTTTAGTGTTTGAAGTTCACCTTCCAACCCAGCAGATATAGAGGAGATGCTTGGTACCAGGTAGGGCTTGTCCTGATGCAGAAAACATCCACACGAAGAGCCATTTTGAGTTGGCAAAGAAAAACTATTGTACTAGAAATGTAAAGGAAATAGTTGACTGTTCTCAGTCACAACTCATATTTATTTGCTTGTTTCTGATGGATGAAGTTTTCCTTTTCAGACAATCAAAGGAAAACAAGAAAAAAGTTTCTGATGATTTTTGGTGCTTTAGTTCTCTTGTCTGGGAAGGTTCTTTTGACTAATGGATAGCCACCATTTCTCAGAACTATGATGCTGCAGGAGAGGCCAGAATATGTCAAAGGAGTCAACAGGTGGGGAACACTCAAAGGAGAACTCGGACACCTTTTTTCCTAGATCTGACCATAGGCCACAAACCTGACCTGCAGCACTCCACCTATTCCAACAATGAGCAGTGATTGCCAGTAGGGCTTAGTGGCATGGAAAGATATTTTATAAATGGCTGCCATTTAAAGTATGGAGGCCACTTGCTTTTCTCTCAGCTCTTTTATTTCACATCTTTTAGAAAGAAACTTGCAGCAGTATAAAAACTATGCCTAAGCCAAAAGTGTCCTGACACCACGTATAGCTAGTAACAAGTGCTGAAGGATATGTGTGGTGGCACTTCTCCATAAGCTTTTCTGGCCTCCATTAATTTGCAAGATTATTCAAAGCAGTGTAAATAAAATCTAAATCTAAAATAATATAGCACAAAAAAAGGAACCTTTTTGATTACTTTTTTATTAAAGAGATGTGATACCTATAAGCCTGAATGTACTTGATATCTCTAATATCAGAGATTTTTTAAATAATGTCAGAAATGCTTAAGATAAAAGTCCTTTCAAAAACAGAGATTCAAAATTTTTCAAACAATAAAAGTCAACCATTTGGTTGTGTAAGTGCTATAAAGAAGCAATGTCATTCCTGCTCTCAGAAATCAGTAACTAAATACCCAGGTATAGAGACAGGTCCATTTTCTTTTTTTCAGGGAAAATTATACTTACCCACTCAGACTAAAATTACTATCCAAAGTATATCCAAAATTCAGTAAAATACTGGGCAGCTTCCCTCAAATAATTTAGGTAATGGAAAACAAAATCCGCAAAGTGGAGAAGAGTGAACCCTGGTAGACACTTGATACATACTGTAGTGTCAACAAAGGGATGAATTTTCCCTTACGCCAAGGCTGAGAATAGAAACACAGTAATAGCAAGAAAACATTGCAAGGAAGACATTAAAAATTATCAGGAATAAATAAGCTGAATTTCCTGAGCTTTACAGCATGCCATAAAGGACTGATGTGCTAACTTTTATCCAAGAATATTAAAAGAGTTAGACAACCATCCCAATGAATAATTTTTGCTGATTTTTACCAAGTACTACAGTGCTGGGGAATTCTAATGGGCTGGGAAGATGCTACTATTGTGCCAGAAGTGGTTTCAGAGAGCATCTTGGGAATAGATAGGTGCTTTTGCTGAGCTTGTTCCAGAGAAAATCATGAAAAGTGCATCATGAGAAAGAATTGAGTATGGTAAATGAAAGTCAGACAACACCATTACATCAAAAATAATTGTTGCCAGATGTCTGCCTTTTCTGACACTGTCAGGTTGCTCGGAGAGAGAACTACAAGGACATACATGTATTTTGGCATTTGTGATATACTTGATGTAGCCCTATGCTGAAACATGTAGGGCTGTACATGAAGAGCATGGTGTGCTGCTGCATCAGCAGAGGAATATCATATAAGATAGTTCTAAGCACTGTCTGTAAAATTACTGAGAGCTCTTTCCAAACTGAAAAATATTCAAAGCAGAACTTCAAGAATGACCTGAGATTGAAAAAAACCTCGTAAGGAGTAAATACAGAAGTTGTACCTACCAAAAAGTTTAACATGTTGTTTCTATGTCTATCTTAAGTGTTTGTACAAGACGATTTTAATAATTAAGAAGTTGTGATCTAAAAGGAAAAGAAGCAAAATTTTTTTGAAAGGGGTTGGAAACTGAAAAAACCCAAAGAATTAAAAATTACATTTCAATTTAGCAGTTCAGGTAACTACCACTCAGAACAGCTCAGGAACATGGCTGTACATTTTCCAAAAGTGCCAAACATTAGCTTTCCACAGAGAGCCACAAAGATGCTCCAAAGCTGGGGAAAGTGAGTATTTAGACATTGAAACAGAACTTTAAAGCTGCACAGTTTCCCAGTCAGATTGCTGCCGTCCTGCATTTGCAACCAGGGGGTGCATGCTTGGTAATTGCCACAGCCCTTCTCTAGGAGCTCTTAAATAGGTCTGATTTTCTCAGCTAGCCCACTTTATGAAGAGTATTACAGTTCAAACAAGGGAGTATTAACATGTAATGCATTCAGCAGTTTGCATTGCCTCAACCATGAATGAAGAAGGGATGGCGGCCTGGAAGAGCACTCTCTTGAGTCTTCAGACGTGGGTTTAGTTCTCTGCTCTTCATCAAGTTTTCCATATGACACTCACAGCAGTAACTGAAGTGAAAATCTGAATACCTGCACCTTCTTTTTTTTCCAGTAAGGTTTTGCAAACTCATCACTTTCTGGTTCATGCCAAGCTCATGTCCAGAATTGTGTCCAGTCATGTCATTAAAATGGCAGAGCAAAAGGGTGTTGTGGGGGTGAAGCACTCTTTAGGTTTTCTTTTAAAAAATTGTATCATAAAAACTGAAATCAGAATTAGACAGGCCCTCAGCCCCTTCTGGTTAGTGATCCACAAAAGGCATTTACTTTCAGGAACACGATCTGTTGTGCCTAACTTAGCACACGCCTGCTTGATCCAGTAACAACCCAAAAGTCAATGCCATTTGTGTTCAGAATGAAAGCTGAAGCTTGCAGAAGGCCCTCACACATCTGAAAAGAGACCCTCACATCTGAGCCTGTGAGTGCCTCATCTTGGAACAAGAGTGAACCAGGTTTGGTTAGCACATCTGCCTGCAGGAATTCAGCTGCATGTGCCCAGGTCTCAGATGTCTGGAATCAGACTCCAGTACACTCCGCAGTGAGAGACATGCCCAGCAGCTCTGTCTGAAGCTCATTGTCATTGCAGAGCACAATTACATTCATGTAACAGAGAGACGTAGTTCAGCGTTACAGGTTACGTAGCTCCGCAGGGATGTCTGTACAGGAAAGAACCTTTTCCACTACTGAAAACTCCTGAAAAGTCTTTGGAGCTAGGATCTAGATTCATGGCTTTCTTTTCTTTTTCTTATTTTTTTAACATATAACCAAATTTATCTTTTTATTTCCTATATGAAAGTGGTGACTAAAAACAAGGTGTGCTCAGGACCCTGCAGTTAGCTCAGGGAAAACTCAACCCCAAAAGAAGACAGCATTTAAGGGCCAGTCAGTGTTGGTGCTGGATCTCTGGGATTCCAGTCAAAAGCACTTAGCCTTTTCCATGACAAGTATTGACAAATCTGGTGCCTATTTCGGTGCTATAGGTTCCTGTGTGGCAGCTTGGTACCTAAGGAATTTCCTGGAACTAGTCCTACGTTCTTTCCTAAGGGGCCAGAGGCCGAATCAAATGTCAGCTCTGTTATCGCATCAGCTGAGCTATGGGCTCTGCAGTTCCGGTGTGCAATATCTTGGCTGATGGGACATACAATTGGCTTAACTTGTTCTGTGAAGGGGGTTATACCAATTTGCATTTTTTGTCAGCTGGGAGCACACACTGTGGCCCTGCTGACTCAAAGTAATATGACTGGGAAGCTGTCCCTTACCAGTCAGTTTTCCAGGTAGGGTACAGGTATCACAGCAAATTCAGGCTGAGTCACAATGTCAGAAGGCTGAATGCAAGATCAGAGTGAGTTGGGTTGGAAGGGACTTTAAAGGCCATCTAATTCCACTCCCCTGTCATGGGCAGGGACACCTTCCACTAAATCAGGTTGCTCAAAGCCCCATCCAACCTGGCCTTGAGCATTTCCAGCATCCTCTGGAGTTGCACTGATGGGGAACATGGAAATGTCATTATTTTATATCAAATAGATTATCTCTTTACTAGACACAAACCTTACAGAATGAAGCAGTTGTTTTTTGATTTGGTTTTTTTTTTTGGTCAGAGTAACATGCTTTACAGAGGTGTTTGGTGTACTTACCTAGGTCTGTAAAATGCCTTCAAGCAATCTGACAGCAAGATGCAAGCCCTACAAATTTTAACAAATACACTTTTTGCCAACCTATTCCGTATCTGCTCACAGTGAAAACTATTTTTCCACCAGTACAGCAGTTTTATGTGTAGTTATTTCAAAGTGAAGTGTAATCATTGCTATGTGGATATATTTTTATATTAGGGCAAATGAGTTAAGTGTTCACGGACATCATACCTGTACAATTCCAGAAGTGCATACCTGTAAACCATATGATGGTAATGGTTGTCAGTATGTCTGTAGTTTAGTTGCTGGGATTGTTCTAATCCTGAAAAGAATATGAAGAATTCAATATACATTCTAAGCCATAAGCCCAATTTGCAATGAAATTGAATTTTTTTTCTCTGCGGTCCAGCTGTGATCAACTGTGCAGTTAAAGGCTTCTCTCTTTTTTTTGCTTTTAAAAGTGTATTAATGACAAAACTAGGCTCTTAAACTACTGCCTCTGGCATCAGTCACTCAAACATAGCTATGTTGCACTTTTTAGCAACCAAATTAATTCCACATGAAGAGAAAAAGTATTCACTCTTTTCCTTTTTCAAACTTTGCAGACGTCTTGCAGGAAATGGCTTGACATACATTCCTAAGGGAGCATTTGCTGGCCTTTTCAGTCTTAAAGTGCTGTAAGTAAACTGTGTGTTGTTTGATATATTTCTGATTTCCTAAATGCTCTAGGGAACTAATTAACCAGTGAAGTTTTGATCAAGTAAATTACATATTTTGATCAGCTCATTTAGAACAATTCAATTGAAGATACATATGAACATCATTAAATCTTTGTTTTTTCACGTAGAAAGTATCCTAAACAAAAGTTGGAAAACATTAATGGCATTCTAAAAACAACTTGCTCATCAAGTAGATGTCCCTGTACAATATCAAAGGTAAAAATTGGTTCAGTTAATAGTTTCTTTAATTATCTCGAAAGTCCTGATTTCAACTGAACTTTCCATGATCACATAAAACTGGGGGTAAACTGCCTTTTCCTTTTCCTGAGAGACATGGGGGGGAAATCATTATTATATGCAACACAATGTAATTTAAAACACAGTTCATATTTCATATCTTGTTCTTTGCAGTGTAATGACTATTAGATAAATTATAAAAGATATTACAAAACCCTGTATTATTTGGAGTAATGAGACGGAACACATAGTTACTGAAATTATCAGCGGGCTACATCTCACAGTGTTTACACTAGAGGGGATCTTTGCCCACCTAAAGTTCACAGCAACTGTATTATTGGCAAGAACACCAACCTCCTAGGCAGTGTCAAGCCTGGCCTGACGCTACTGTACAAATCTCTACTGAAAAAATACTCAGCTGGAAAAGAAGTATGAAGGGATTCCCACTCCATCTAACTCTAAGTTGGCAAGCTCTAGCTCTTGTTGGCCCAAGCAGATTTAGGCCTGCTAGAAATTATTTCTTTTACAGTGTCCCATTGAATATGCCTCCTTTTGAAGGCAGTATATACTGCTTCAGATTTATCCACATAGAATATTTATATATGTAAGAGTTGGTCCAAACAAGGATGTTAGGTAGTATGAATGAAAGCATATTTAAACGGAGGGAAATATTCTTTAGGAATGTAAAGTGGTTTTCCAATCTTCGCAAGCTAAATGATGTGATATTTCAGAAAAAAGATTTTTCAGGTTATTTCTAGTAACCTTTGGTTTGAGAAAATTTATTTCATTGAAAAAAAATAGCAGTTTATTTATGGAGATTAAATTTTATTCGAACTAAATCGTAAATGCCTCATACACGTTAAAGTTATATTTGCCATTGTTGCATTTTCCTGAGTAAGGATTTCAAGGGTCAGTCCTCCACATCTTTATCAAATAGAATCACTTCAGAAGGAAAACATAATCAGCATACAAGAATGAAAATTTCAGAATCACTGAAGGCAATTAGGAGGTTATAAGCCCTATTGAAAGCAAATCGGATTTATTCTTTTAACTTCCTTAGCTGCTTTGAAAATCCTGCTCCAAGCTGATGTCTAGCTGCTAACAAAGCTAATATGCTACAGGTATTTGTTTGCTTTGAAGAGAGTGGGCTTTTGACAGGGGCAAGTGGATGGAGTATTTGTGTAACTTTCTTTGTAATCTTGAAGTAGAACCAGTACAAAGAAGGTAAGCTTGGAAGAAAATTTGCAGTAGAAAGAAATTATCTTTACTGTGTTGATTCTGAGTTTTGTGCTACTCAAAATGTAGGATGCTGCAGAATAACCAGCTACGCCAGGTTCCTACCGAAGCACTCCAGAACTTGCACAGCCTGCAGTCTCTGTGAGTATACCTGATTAATCAATTTGCAACCTTGCATGAACAGCAATATACGATTACCTAATAATTATCTGTTAATATCACTTTATAGTGTGCAGAATCAACTTTTTCTTTTAATTCTCTTTGAGCTGCTTTTTGAGAGAATTGTACTTTCAATTAAACATCAGAAGTGGCTGATTTCATTCCAGTAATTTCATGACCCTGGCAGCTTCTTTGCAGCATTATAGACTGGTTCAACATCTGAGAAGACACTCCTTGGCCTGCAATGCTTTGTCAAGAACATGGTTTCTTGTTAGTATTCTTTACCAAGGAAGAGATGGAATCCCAGATTACTCCCTTCTCTTGTTTTCATTTGGTGTAGTTTTTTTCTTTTTAAGCAGTATGGAAAACACTAATAACTCATGAAACAAAGTGTACTAGAAGATGCTTAATTATATTCTGTGCTTCAGGCAGGTGTCTGTATTTATAGCTCTTGACTGTCCATGCTGACTCAGTCCACGAGCTTGTTTTAACAGAACTCCTGCCAGAACTGCTAGACCAAGAGTGAAGGTTGGCTGCTTCGTTATATAAATGAAATTATTTTGGTGTGCTTCTGCCCTGTAAGAATGGTTGTACTGGGTTGTGCTAAAAGCTGACCTAGCCCAGCATCCAACCTGCAACAACAGATGCCAAAGGAAAACTAGAAGGTCCAGCAAGGAGTTTAATACTGCTTTAGTAAACTGTTCCAGCTGCCAGAGACTTGCACTCAGGGACTTACTGAGTCTATTGTGGTTTTGATAGCTAAAGGGTTTTCTTCTATGAGTTTATAGAATTGCCTTTTGAGCCAGTGAAACACTCATGATTTTTTGTGGCACCATGTCTGCTGATCAGCTAGCCTGTGCAGCATGGTGAGGTACCTCCTGATATTTACTTGGAACTTCTCAGCACATTTGATGTTCTCTGCAGCATCAGGAGAAAGTGGAAGCAGCAGTTCTGTATTCATGTACACCAGATTTATATACCTCTTTTGTATCTCCATTAGTCAATTTTTCAGATGTAGTCTGTTAGGATTGTTTCTCCTGTGGGAGCTATTCCATTCCTGTGGTCATCTTTGTCATGTTACTGAAGTTTTTTCAGTTCTCATGTATTTGATCTGAGACGAGTGAAGGAGGGATAAGCCTTTCACAGCATGTTTCAAGTGCTTGCACACCATGGTTTTATAGATGGCAAAAATGGATGCTTTTTTTGCTTTCCTACTAATTCAAAACTTTATTTTGTTTAATTTTTTTAACCTTTACTGAATGCTGAGCTGTTATTTTCATACTTACTCAACTGCAGGACCACTTTCTAGCATGTTAGTAGCTACTCAAGAACTTGTCCTGTAAAGTTTCAATTGCCTTTTCCCTAAATGTCTCTCTTGACATCTATCTATACTGAACTTCATCTGCCATGTTCTTGTTCAGGCACAATTTGGTGTCAGGAGTTTCTTCTGCTGCACTTGCAGTTCATGTTTTGAAAGTACAGACATTTTTGCTGTCTAAACACATGATGCAGTAAATTGAGTTAGTTTCTGAATTATCCACAAAATTGTATTGTCACCTGATAGAAAAAAAATACTAAATTTTCTAAAGGATCTACTGATTTTGAATCTGCAGCATAAAATATCTAGATGTTTGAAAACAGAGAAGCAGTTCTTTGGTCAGAGGAAAATGACAACTGACTCTTCTCTATGCTTTAGTTGACCACCTTATATTGTCGCAGACTTACTCTCAAATAAAATTATTTTCCTAAAACATTACAAGATCCAAATAGGGAATTCAATCTAGAAGTTCAAAGAGCTTTCACAAGAAATGTTGCTACAATGTGCACCGATCACCAAAATCACAGGTAAAAGTCTAACAATGACAAGGATAGATGACCATCTGTACCAATCTTGTTAGAGTTAAGATGTGTTGGTTGAGAAATATGCTATGTTGAATATACTATTCTTTTTTGTGTAGGTAAAGAAGTTCCACCAGAAGGTTAACATATTTTCCATACATTTTGTTCAGCCAAAATCTGAAGACCAAAATTAATGAAATTCATTTATTTTCAGAAATATCATGTCATCTGTGTATAACTTAGCACTACACAGACACATATTATACTGTAATAGTTCCCAAGTTCTTATGTCTGTCTTGGACTACATTTACCTCCTTAATATACAAAGCATTTGTTAAGGTTTCTAAAGGTGAAACAGCCCTAAGAATTAATTATCTTATAATTGTTATTTGGTCAGTGCCTTTTTTCTTTATTGACCAGACACAGACAGAAATATCTCAGCCATATACTTTTGAGGTTACAGTTCTTTCCTTTGATCTTTGAAAAAGTCATGAGAAAATGCTGGTCTAGTGACTATATTAGGTTTTTTTTCTGCTAAACAAATAAAAAAAATCTCGCTGAGATCACATCACTCTATACACATTCTGGACCAAAACATGATAAGCCAAGCCAACAAGAGTTCCTTTGTTGCTCTGAAAGAGATTGTTGAATTTTCAGTACAGTTTCTAAACAAAATGACACTTTCACTCAGACTTTGTGGCAAATATTTTTTTCCTTGGGTGAAGAACTTGAAGAAGTAAACCAGAGTTTGTGCAGTCTATGTAAAGGATTGAATAAAAACAGAGGGAGAATAGGAATGGTCAGTAGAAACCTTTAGACAGCTGTCTAGCAGACCCAAGATGGAATGATATGGGTTTGTACAGAAAAACGACTATCACCTGAAAAACGATCGCCGGCAAAAGAGACCTCTTTGAGGAAAAGAAAACTATTATTCTTTTGTTTGCTTAAAAGGGGTTGTGCCTGTCAGATAAAGGTGTGCACAGATTCAATTTCTTGTTTCGTTTAGTCTAGGAATTTTCTGTTCACAAGGTTGTTTTGCATTGTTTTCTGATTTACAATAGGAATTATTTCTTGAAGTCTTTGAAATAGAAGGAGTCTTTTCAAGAGTGTAATTAAGAGGTTAAAAGCCTTCTCAAGAGCAGTTTCTATAAGATAACAACTTCTTCTATTTATTATGTTTAGGTCTGCAGGTGGCATGATTTCTCAAAGCCTCATTAACCCTTTGCTTTAGGTTAGCATATATGCGGAAAAAAAAAAAAGCTGGTGACAGGACTCAGATCTCTGCCTTTTGTGGTTTTACTCAAAAAAGGCAGTCATGCAAAGGGGCAAACCATAGCAACCGCCTTGATACCTTAATCAATGTGAAGAGGATTATGTTAAAATCCTTTTTATAGAAGTATCCATATCTAATTGTGCATGTGTGCACGATATATACATATGCACACACTAATATTCCACGTTCACTCATAATGCAAATTCCTCACAAATTTTTGCATCCAGGGTATTTCTGGATGATATGCTCTCCATATTATCTAGTTCCAGGATAGAAAATTACAGTAAAGCTGTCAATATTGATAGAACCATTAATTGATGTTAAATGGCCTGTGGTACAGAGAACAAGAACTGATGTATTGCAGGAAGAAGCAACAATTTATTCCACTTTATTGTCCAAGTTGTAATGTTGCCAGTATGCAGAATGGTATGACAAGTTTCAGTGACAAATATTCATAAATTTCTTAAGGCTTGACCTACCTCTAGAACAGATCAGTCTTCTTCAGACAGCAGGTATTACTCAATAATTACTATAAAATGAGAAATGAGGTGCAAAAGTTAACCAAAAACATGTAAGATTTGTGAATTTCACCTTTGACAGGAAAAATCTGAGGAAACCTTAACAAATGAATGACAGGTTTTTTCTGTCACTGAAGCAAAAAAAAATGAGATTAAACAATGTGAAAATATTCTACAATTTTATAAAGGTCTTTGTAGTTCAATAGTCAAAACCAGCAATGTGCTGCTTTGATTAATAAATGCGTTCAGCTACCAGAGCTTGGACAATGTTTGCATAGGACTCTAGTTCCCTTGGTGGCAGGAGGATTGAGGTAGTTACCAGCACATGTTGATTTTGAGATGTGGTTTTGAGCAGAAGGGTATCTGTATTATTGTATAGACTATAATTTTCCTCTGAAATCCAGTGTGAACATAAATTATCCAGATTACTAGTCCTAACAATTCAAATGGCATTTATTTCTGTCGAGCGCAAAAGAGTGTGCAGATACCTTGATTGAAAGGGAGGAACACACAGTCTCTGACGTGTCATAACTCAGTACTTGGCAGCAAGGTTCAGAGAGTCACTTGAATGCTCTCATCCCTATTAGTCACCTTAAGCAAATGTATTTCTTTAGAACAGAGTATAAGCAGGAAATATCTGGATTTTGTGTTTCCCACATCACCAATATCTCCATTCTGTGTTTAAATCAAGAAAACTTCTAGTGATTTTTAATATATATGTATAGTTCAAAAACTTTTTACATATGTACATTGATTTGTTTTTCAAGTGTCATTTTTAATGAGCAGCTTATTTTATGTCAAACTTGTTTTATTTAATGCAAGTATTTGTTTAAATAGGTATCCTTGTTTCTCTAGTGTAACCATCTTGTTTTTAATTACACCCCTTATATACTAGAATTGACATATAATTTCAGTATTTTTGAACAATCACAGGTCAAAAACTGGCAAGGACACATCAATAATCTTTTTACTTTTTCCCTGAACATGTTAATATATATTTTGTATTACTAGCCACTGAAAAGTTGGAGATCTCCATTTGCAAATATTGCTAAATAAAGGAGGAAAGGGTAATTGGCATTGCAGATGGAAAAGCAAAGCTTCTACTATTCTTTTATTGGGACTATTGTAACAGCACCCTTTGCAGTGAATACCGCAAATGAAACTTCATTCCCTGTTTATTTTCTTGTTTAGACATCATTGTTAATAAGTAGCTCTTACTGCTGCATTGTCAGACACAGAAGTAGTCAAAATTAAGAATAGGTCAGGTGCTATCTCACTGCCCATGCCAAACCAGTCATGAAGGACATTTGAAAGCAAGCATTATTTACTGTATCACCTGCTCTCATTCCTGTGATATTTTAAGGACTTCTACTTTAATAGTGGAAAATAGGGCAGAATGCAATATAGCCCATTTTCCAAAGCACTTTAAACAGTTGACAGAGGGGAAAAATACACCATCTTTTCTCCCTTAACAACCTACAAAGTTTCAATTTAGTTAAGCAAATTAATTGGACTTTACAAGTAACAGCAAAGTATTATCAGTGAAACATTTTAGAATTTTCCAGTAATTTGTAGATTTCTTAAATTTTATTTATATTTCAGTATTTATAGACCACCTGATGGTGACACAAGGTTTTACACAAAATATTATCTAGAATTCATTTCAGATGTTCTCAGTAGTTGCCTGGCTGGAACAGGTCAGCAAATGGATTTTTCACTGTCTCCCTACTCCCCCAAATATTTGACATTTCAAGGGAAGTTTCTATGCTTAGCCTAAAAAGGAGTGGAAGACTTTGAAGGCACATGGTTCTGAAATGCTTCCAGTTCAGGCTTGAAATTAAAAAGCCACTTTTTTTTCCCCAGAAATGTTAACTTTGAACCATTATTTTCCAATTTGATGCTTCTGTTAATAATCCTGATTTTTAGTTGAAAGACCAAACAACTTTGATGAAATTACATTCTCTCCAGAGAACTGTTTTCATGAAAAGACAGGAACCTTAGTTGTGGTTTTCCATGTCACACCCATGATAATGAAGGCTACAGAAGGTATTATCCTTCTTAAGAAAGCCGGTACCTCAACAGGTACCCACAAACTCCCAGAGGAGGAATTTCCCACATTTTGAATTGAGGTTGTTTGTACCCATACAGAGGTCTACACATACACAAAGACATCTCAAAATTCTCTGTCGCAGTCTCCTTGTTTTATTGCACACCTTCACCATCCAAGCTGCTACAGCCCCAGGGCACTGGGCAAGAGAAGAGTGACTGAAACATCAAGCAGTAGTACAGTATCAGACCACCCCTCTCTGTCACAGATGTTTTTCTGGATTGATAACCAAGGGGAGGGAGGTAGAGGTGCAAGGCTCCCTAAAATGCATTTGCTGCTATTTTTTTTATGTGCCTCACTCAACCAGCCAGTTGCTCTCCAAGGGGGGTGCAAAGAGACTGTACTAGATCAGCAGTTTCAAGCCACCAGGTGATGTTTTCTTTCATCCAATAGAAGGTACTAGGCATCTGAATCTTTCCTGTCTTATGAGTAACCTCAAAAGAGGAGGGGTTTATCACATCTCTAAGACAGACAAGTTTCTCAACCTCAGAACGGCTAGCCAGAAATCATCCTGAATGGCTGAAGCCCACCAGAGCATACAACACATCTGGGAGGCCAAGAACCTGCTGTTGGAGTGGTTGGCAGTATGGGGGCTTACACCAGATTTCCAGTCAGGTCCTGGGGGCCATGCAGTGACACACTGTGGTAATCGCAGCCAGCCGAGCAAAGCAGGCAGTGCTTCAGAGCCCTCCCGGCCTCTGGCCGTGGCCACTCGCCCACCTGCACTGTTGACAGGGCCCTTGGCATACTTTTGACCCATGCTAAATACATTTCTCTGAACTGGGGAGTGTATTCCTGGGGTTCCTCTGGTAGATCTCATGCCCCTGGGACTGTCTCCAGCAGGTGACACCTTGCTTGGGAGGCTAGAAGAGGTCACTCTGAGCCAGTTGGCTGGGGACCTGTGAGTGTTCCCAGACACACCAAACATGCCTGTCTAGCTGTGGGGTCATGATCTGAGTCTGCAGCCAGACTCCTGGGAGAACCCAACAACTCCTGCTAGCCCCCACTTTTTTCCAGTTGTGGACATTGAAAGTACTCAGTATCAGAGCCAATCTTTGTATAAACATAGCAGTGCAGTTGGCTTTTTGTCTGTATGCAGTGGGCTAGCATCCATCGTCTTGAGTGTAGGTTTACAAAAACCCCTGAGCAGCACATCTGGATCTGAAGAGAAACGCTACAGCTTGAAACTCCCAGGGCTGCAGAAATCTCCTTATGTAAAATGGAGCACTGGGACAGAAACAAATGCTCCTAAGCTGTGACTTGCGGTTTGTCTTTTTTGGTCTTCTTGTTGCCATACAGGGTTCTTTGTGTCAGTACTGTAAAAGTGAGCTGTGAGAACTGCTGGGCTGGTGTGTTGTAATTAAGCTTTTTACAATAGTCCTAGCATTTTCCCCTGTGGGCTGAAGGGGATATCCTGCGTAAAAGACCAGGTTTGAAAAACATGTTTTACAATAGCCAGCTATATTTTCATTACATCCACTTTTCAGAGCTAGTTTAGATGTCACTTGCCATTACTTAAATGAGACTTTAGTCAAAGTCCTGTGAACAAACCCTTGAGAGGGTCTGTGTGCCCACACACTAACAAAGATGATGGGCTGCAAGTGACCCTCTCCTGCCCTTTATGCCCTCCCCAGACAGGCCCTGTCCACAACCCCTGTCCATCATTGCTCCATACTTTGTGGAGAGACTTGACTGAGGCTCCCTGCATGACAGAGCTGAGTCAGGGGAAGAGGAAGGCGATAGAAGAGGGAGAAGCACTCACTTTCTTTAATCCACCATGCCTAAAATCAGTCCTCCTGTGCTTCCCACTTCTCTGCCTCCCCTACCTTTACGTACAGTCCCTTTTCCTTTGGTTTTACCTCTCCTACTTTAAACTCAAACATCAGAAGAAACATTTTATCCTTGGCTTCTCTATCCATCTTTGTGGCTTCCCTCCTCTCCAGACCTTTCATTGTATTCTGGCCCTCATCCATTCAAGATGAAGCAATCCATGCTGTTTATTTCAGAGGGAAAAATGACCTGGCAGAAATCTCCTTCCTGATCCCATATCTAGCATTTGATTTAAACCTGCATGAATGAACAAGGCACTCCAACAAGATGTTAAGGAATTTCTTGATCATGAGATACACCCAGGTTGTAGCTGTTTTTGAGAGAAGATACAGAAAAAGGAGGGGAAAAAAATGTATTTATATATTCCCTTAGAAAACTACCACTGGCATGAAACTTAGATCCATTCATATTATATTGATAAAAATATGCAAATCAAATCTTTTTCAAATATCTACCTTTGTCCGTACCAGTAAATGAAACCAATTTTCATTCTACATTAACAATATCTTTTCATAATTTGTGCACATGGTTATACTATTCACATACTATTCACAGTGTGTCACAGGAAACACTAGTGGGTTACAGTCCACATAGCTCAAGCATTTGTTTTGAAAGGTTTAGACATTTTAAGTGAGCTCATGGTGAATTTCATAGTGGCTGCTTTATTTACATGCTGTCTATCAGAAGAGATCAAGTATTTCTGTTTCCCTAAATTAGCCCTCTCTGGAATATAATAGCAGCTTTCAAACTCACCACATGTTATCTATATATATTTTCAGTTATAAATAGGGTCATGTTTGTGAGTTAATGGGTTTAGTTCTGAAAGTGCCAAAACTTTGATCAACACATGTAAAACAATTGGCTGGAAAGGGTGATTTTGATCAGTGCTTTTTACATCAGTGTGCATTACCTACAGTATGACAGGAAACATAACCACTACTGAAACCTTTTAATATCTGCAAGAGGGAAAACGGTGCTTGGAAATTTAAAAAAGATTAGATAACAAAAGAGCACTTGAGGCAGTACTTCTTATAAATACTTTCAGGATACATAATCCAGTTACAGAACCTGAAGCACAAATCATTGCAGCTTTTTTGTTTCTTGCAAGCTTTATTTAAACAATAATTCAACTATCTAGAATTTCATTTATAGTACAGCAGTTCTGTTTTTCTTTCTGTTCTGTGTGTTTTGTTTACATAGCCAGTGGTGGGTTCATATTTGGAATCTTCAGCTATTCAAAAAAAAAAAAATCAGTCCCTTGATGTGCAATGAAATATTGGTAAGATAAAAATCCTAGTCTCACTGACGACAGCAGAAATATTGCCATTTCAGCCACAGGGTCACATACAAACAAGTGACTGTTGGCTTCTCCACACAGCCAGGCATCCTGTGAGTAACTCCTGTGGAGTCAGCGGGGACATCAGGGCTGCACAGGCAGGCTTCCTATTGAACAAGATGTTAACTGCAATACTGCAACACATGCAGTTTGAATAAAGCCTCCATTCTTTAATCAGTGAAACTGTCAAACTAAGGCAACTGTAACTTCTTAGTTTACATACCAACATCACCCAGGGAAGAAATTTACTTCTGACTGAACACAAAGAAACCTCATCTACTCATTCAAATTATGTTATTTGAAAACACAGGCATAACATGTTGTTGCCTGGGGAAAGGGGGAGGAACAACATGAGTATTTCTAAACATTTCCAGCCTTACCCATTTGTTGACAGACCATTGAGTTATTTGGAAGCTCTGTCTCTGCTGCCTGACATGTCAGTTATTATATTGAAAATTTAATTGTACAAGGGCTTTGACACTGAACCTTATAAATTTGTTCCAACTGACCTTGTCTCAGTTATTTGCCAGCCTGGCACGGAGCCTTAGCAGTCATTATTTGTTCTCATGCACTAGGTAGGGCCAGCATGGAACAGGAGATAGAATGGACCTGACATTTTACATGACTGTAAATGAGGAAGGAGCTTTAAATAAAGAGATTAGTATGCCCACCACAAAGAGTATTGCATTTCTCTCAAACAGACGGAATTTAGGTTGTACAGAACTATTTCTTTGTACCCCAGGTGTGGCTGTTTGTTCTGTAGTGTTTTCAAATATCTATTTAAAATTATTTCTGTTTTACCATTCATTTAATTACTTCTCTCTACACATTTCATGAAAATTTTTAGAGCACAGCTTTCATGTTATGGAAAAGGTACAAGTCACTGCAACACATTAAAAGCAGAAAAAAGAGTATCAGGGCCCATATCCCCAACGGGATGTTTCACAAAGTTTCGGAAATCTGAAGAGCACTTTTAAACTTTTCCCTGAAAGAATCACAATGAAAAAGCAAAATGCAGCAAAAGCAAAAGCCAGCGAATAAATGGTATTATATTTGAAGCAACACATCTGAAAAAGTTTCAGTAGACTTAATCCTCATTTACTCAAGCGTGAGAACAAAGCATCACCTGCAGACTGCAAAGGTACAGCATGCAGTTGAGCTCCCTCTGTTGGCTCTGCAGCAGCTAAAGTGCATTT
Source organism: Eulacestoma nigropectus (assembly GCA_013397775.1). Lineage (NCBI taxonomy): Eukaryota > Metazoa > Chordata > Aves > Passeriformes > Eulacestoma > Eulacestoma nigropectus. The sequence continues at coordinate 791,022 of VZTE01006155.1, read as the reverse complement.
AGTAACTTCTTTTTCAACACAAATACATCACATTGGCAACACTAATCTCTAGGTAAAATCCATTATGTTCCACTACTAAAAAAATGTGAACTTCAGTTCTCATTAGAATCATTAGAATAAACAATATTTGCACTGGAACAGGCTCCCCAGGGAAGTGTTCACTGCAGCAAGCCTGACAGAGTTCAAGAAGCGTTTGGACAATGCTCTTGGGCACATGATGTGACTCCTGGGAATGGTCCTGTGCAGGGCCAGGAGTGGGACTCAATGATCCTTGTGGGTCTCTTCCAACACAGCTTATTCTGTGATTCTATAACTCTAATATTTAAGAAAAGGTAAAGCAGGAACTTCAGATACTCAGAAGCGAGTTCTATTTATGGGTCTTGGAATGGATGTTTAGCATATGGAAATCCAAATTATCTTGCAGCTCAGTGATTTATAGGTTCTGAAAGAGAATCTCTGGATGAGTTTCTTGCACTTTTTTGTTCCATACTTTCAAATAATTGGGAAGGGAAACAGAATCATACCCAGTGTTTAGAGAGACTGCTCAAAAATGATCAGTATGTGTTCTCAGTGAGTTAATGGCCCCAAAGGAGAGCTGTCTGTGCAGAGCCACCTGACAAGCAGACCTGTAAACATGATTTGAGATCTCAAGAGTGAGGCTGCAAGCAAGATGGAAATGTAGAATCTCCAGGAAATGAAAACTGGAAGTGGCAACCCATGTCCATCCTTTGGGGTTATGTTTATGATTATAACTTCTGATAGCCATTGTGCAAAGCCACTGTTCTTTTCTTGAAGTCAGTTTTCTCTGTTTGTTTTTCTCCTAGACGTCTGGATGCCAACCACATCAACTATGTACCCCCCAGCTGCTTCAATGGCTTGGTCTCCCTTAGACACCTGTGGCTAGATGATAATTCCTTGACAGAAATTCCTGTCCAAGCCTTTAGGAGTTTACCAGCACTTCAGGCAATGACATTGGCACTGAATAAAATTCATTACATACCAGACTATGCCTTTGGAAACCTCTCCAGTTTGGTAGTTCTGTAAGTTTTGTTGATTGCTTTTTAGACACAATGTCTTCTTGCAGGGCTTTGGCCTCTTGGAGAAACAGATTTTATTGCATCTTCCTACAGTATGACTAACATTTGCTAAACCACTTGTTTTGTTCTAGCTTGAAATTTTCCATCTCAATAAAAAAATATTCAAGGGAATTAAAAAATCACCCTATCTGGTCAGGAAAACAAACAGGAAGGGATGAACTGTGTGCTCTCCAAGATTGAATGAGGGAAGATTAGAAACAGGAAATGAACGGAAATCTTTCTGGGGGACTTGGAAAGAATGCCATCCAGTAGAAAGAATATGCATTTCCCTTCATAGAAAGTATATGCAGTTTCGTATCTGGTTATGTTTGCATACCGGTTCAACAAACTGAAACATGCATGGCTGGCACCAAAATCTGGAAGGTATACTATGAAGCGTGGTTTCAGCTTTTTATCTTCTGAGAATGTACCAAGTAGAAAAAATCTAGACTGGCTGGAGAAGTAATTGCAGGATGCTTTGGAAAGTGTTAGCATTATTAAAGAGAGAATTATATATTCGAGGTACAGACTGTCAGAAACCATAGTCTCATGTAAGACACTCAGCATGTTTTAGCATACTCTAGCCCCAGTGTAAGCATTGAATGTGGCACACATCAGGTTTCTTTATCGACAGTTATAGTCACTATCTCTGCCTACACGGGGCCCCAAAAATGGGGGTTAACAGCTGACTTGTGCTGCAAAAGCTTTGCCTTCTCTTTACATTAAGTATCAACCCCATTCAAGCTAAAGAATGGAAGGACTTGTCATTTGATTGACCTTCTAGACTTATGTCAGCAATGAAAAAGACAAGAGGCTGTCTTGAACATTGTTCTCTAGATCCCTACCAGAAATGTAGTGGTAATAGGACAGTTAAGAAATGCAGGAGAAAATTATTTCTTTTCATGCTATGCTTGCTTCTGCTCAGTTAGGTTTCTTTATCTAAACTCTGCCTTGCTTATTTCTAATCTTCTGGGCTTTATAGTGATTAATAATTGAATCATTCCTCATTACCTACAACATCTGATCTTTTTGGCTCATCACAATCTTTGTGTGTGGTTCTGCTTTCATTGGGTTGCTACTCTATACAGTCTGGCAAATTTTCAAGACAGCACAAAAATGTATGGTCAATTGGAGCAGGTCAAAACCTTTATAATTAAAGATCCAAACATAATTGGAATTTGAAGATGCACTCTTCATGCTAACTAAAGCATTAAAGGACAGAGTAGTCATTAAAAATAGAGTTGATTAGGTTTTTTTTCTAGGAAAAGAAAAATCCACAGAACATTTTCATTTTGCTGTCAGAATCCCTGCCTTTGCTGGACAGGTAGACTTGATTTCTGTAGGTTCTACAGAACAGTCAGAGAGCCTCTGATCTTTAACAATATTTTCAGAGCAGAAGGAAGTATTGAAGGGGCCTGGCAGCCACTGATTCACAGCCTTTCTTTTCTCTTACAGCACTACTCCCTTAGTTTCCCTCCACTATAGGGGTAGGATTTTGAGGACAAAATAAAAGGAAAAATCTGGGAAGAAGTCATTCTTCTTAAATTAAATGACCTGAAGTGGCTACAAGTTAAATCTACTCACATTAATGAGCTTCAGTCAGAGTGGTTTTTTTCCATGTCAGTCTAAGAGACAGAAATGGGCAGAACTCAGAGTCTTGCGGAGTGAGGGGGCAGAATTGGTTAAAATATATAAAAATTACTTTCAATTGCTAAACATTTTAGGAAGTAGTTACTGATTTTTATAATTTCGAAGAAAGGCAAGTTACAGTGCTTCTAAGATTACTTAGTTTACTCATCTCAGGGAAGCTACAATGTTTTATATTATGGCTTTGTTTCTTTTTGCATTCTGCAAGCCTAATGCTCCTTACCTGTCTGCTGTGTTATCCATCTCCTCAAAGGCTGCTGTTTTGGGCCATACCTTTAACACCCTCTGAATATACATCTTCCAAATATACACCTCACATCCCACAAATGGTTTTTAAGATGTGTTAATTAACTAATTAGCTATCATTGAGAATGTGTCTATTCATTATGCAAACCCCAGCCTAGAACTCGAGGATATAATACTTTTGAGCTATCTAGGTGGTTTTAAAACAGATCCCCTCTGTGAAACCAAATGGAAGGGTGGAGAGGTATTGGGAGAAAGGGTGGAGGGTGGTAGAGGTGTGTCCTATAGATGCTCTTGCAAAAGGATGATTGCATATAATCAATGCATGCCTGAAAATAAGTTTCTTTTGGTTTAACCATCAAAATGTTTTGCTTTAGTCCACTTTGTGCAGTGTGCTTTCCTTAATGTGTGCTTAATGTTCCCCTGCAGACATCTCCATAACAATAGAATCTATTCCCTGGGAAAGAAATGCTTTGATGGGCTCCACAGCCTAGAGACATTGTGAGTTGACCTCTTATTTGTTTCTTTTTTTTAGAGTGTTTTCATTAATATTCTGAAAGAATAAAAATAGCCCAAAAGCCAAATGTGGGGTTTGGCTTGCCTAATCGCTACAGGATCTAAGTGACAGTTCACAATGACTCTATGTAGTAAATCCTATTTTTGACTATAAAATTAGTTTGCCTTTTTAATAAGCATTGTCAATCGATAAATTGTTTGAAAGACAGTTGAAAACTGTGTTGAGCATTGAAAAACAAGTGACTACTCATGAACTTACAATTGCCTAGTTTAGTACTATTTATTTGTCTTGTTCAATCAATAAAGCTAATAGCTAGGTTGGAAAATTGTCACAGTGAAAAGCTTTAACATTAAGAAACTGTCTTATCACAGAGGAGAGTTATAAAATTAGATCGGTTTTTTTTTTTGTACCTGGAAAAAGCAAAAGTTCTAGGTAGTCAAATTATGCATGTGCTTTACAAGTGGGAGAAGATAAATGTTTCAGTTGTATCCAAGCTTTTATCTTTAGAGAGCTCTGATAAAGAATAGCACTGGTAAAGACTGAAACTTCCTCAAGTTTTCACTGTAATTCAGTTCAGACCAACTCAAAATTTCTTGAGTTTTCTAGCAAAAAATATCCTACATAAAATGCCAAACAGGAATGCAGTGTTAACGGTTAGCAGAAAGTGTTTTGCTACAGTTAGTCAAACACAGATGTTGTCTGCTAGAGTCACCCACAGACCCCAGAAATGGTACAGGGACAGTAAAACTTTGCATGTGATTCCTCCAGCACCTGCTGCAGTCAGCTGCATAAGTTCCAGAGATTCTGGATGTTTTACCCAACCAGGATAGAGGTTAAAAACCCAGTTGTGAGAAACAAGTAGTTACAGACATGGATATGGCTAGTCTAAAGGTGACTATTTGCTTTCTCATCCACAAACCTGTGTACTGCCAGCTTTCATTTTTTATTAAGATTTAGGAAGCAAGAAGGTTTGGGCTTCTTGGGTTTTTTTATCACCAGTTTTGATTGCATTGATCCCTTGCCACTGAACTGCAATTTTACAATTTGGACTTTTAGCCGCCTGTGTGTTGAGAGGAAGTCCTTTAGTGTAGCACCGGAAAGGGGGACGGGAAAGGAAGAAGGAAAATGTAATGGTTTGGTTTGTTTATTTAAGTGATATTCACATGGCACTTGGTCACAAATGGGGAAAAACAGAACAATGGAATAAGTAATTGCAAGCCCAGTCCCAGCCACCTGGCATGAGCGAGATGAAAACACAGAGGACAGTCACAAACCTGGGAATAAATGTAGGCGCAGACACTTCCCTGCAACAGGACAGTGTAGCACTTGCCTCAAGCACAGTAATTGCATAATGTATAGACCAATTCCCAGATAGTCTCAAGATAATCTGAAGAGATCTTGGTGTAAATGAGGGACACCAGCTTTAAGATCATTTGTTTGCATTGAGGCATAGGTCTGGAAATCACATATCACTGGAAGGCAAAACCAAACCATACATGCTTGTAATCTCTTTTTGTCAATAAGCAGGAGAGATTTACAAGCAGGAAGGAAAGCCTTGTTGAGTTCAGACAGCAGTTTCCTGCCTGCATTACTTCAGCCTGATAGTATTTCAATTTCAATCTATTGTAAACTGTGGCTTGGGTTTTGCCTCTTTAAAAAGGCTTTTGCTCCAGTTTTTCAGACTGTTTTCCTCGCAAAGCATTGCCAGAGAGCATCACAGTAAACTGGCATATCTCAGTTTTAGTTTCAGCCATCTCCTAAATGCTAAAGGATACACATGTCATGCTGAAGGCAGAAGTAGGATTGTAATCCATTCAGCCTACCAGAATAAAATCTAATATCTGCTGCAGGATGAGGACTTCTTAAAGCAGAGGTCACTACAATTTTTACAATTTGTGTGGTTAGAAGTATTCTCTTGACTATTGTCAAGTCTTAAAATTAACAATACAGTTAGAAATATATATAAAGAGATGTATTAGGCATGTAAAGCACAGCTCAGCAAAGTAATCGAACATTCTTTTGAAAGACTTTTTCCCTATTAACACTTCAATGTATTGAAAAGATTGGGCAATTTATGAAACAGAAAATCCCTTAGTAGTACTTGAATTCACATGCATTGTCTTTATTACAGAATAGCTAAAATGTAACTAAAAATAGAACGCTGATAAAAAATAGGAACGATAATGTGCTCTAAATAGAGTTTGTTGGAAAATATCCATACACTTTTGAGGATTTCCTGTCTTTTTGCTGTATGTATTTATGCAAATCATAGAAGATGATAGTTCATTACAAGTGCCAACAATGCTATCTGTTATGCAGAGCATAACCAAAATAATAAAATCTATTTTCACACAGAGATTTAAATTACAACAGTCTGGACGAGTTCCCCACTGCTATCAGGACACTAACAAACCTAAAAGAACTGTAAGTACAGAGCTCATTTGAGGAAGAAGGATGTTTTGTCTAGTGTGTGATTTTTTTTTTTTAATGCTGGTGATTTTATCAGTAATCCTGAAAAACTGATATCCTAGGAAAAACTAATAAACATGCCAATATACATAAAAATTAATTTTCAATGTTCAGTTCAGACCATTCGAGTTCTGACAACTTTTATTTTTATATTGCCTTGTGCCGTGGGTTTTTTCCAGGAACTTCTTTGGAATACAGTAAATAATAAACACAATTAATTCACTTTTAGTCCCAAACACAACAGTTAGATTTTGAAAACAATCCAATAGTCTTCCAGCTGAGAAGGCATGGCCTCCTTATTAGTCCATTAGGTTTAATTAAATTTTACCAACTTTCCTCCCTCATCTCCATTAAATTAAAGCAATTTCTTTTCAACATATATAGTCAGTTCCTTGTAATGTTGGGAATAAAGCACTTTTGTATGCACAGGCATAGTTAGCATTAAGAAAATCAACAATGAAACAAAATTAATCAAATTTATTTTGAAAAACAGTTGAATTATTAAAAATTAGAAGTAATTAAATTATATTCACACATCATACACACCATGTACACATCAATGCAAGTGTTCAGAATTCTTTCCATTTGACTTATTTACCATGTTAGTGGTACTATCAGCATAGCTTTTTGACAAAAATAAGTAATCACATACTAGCTGGACATGGTTGTTCCCCTGCTACGTCACAACCTGATCTAAAAACCAATTTTACCTGAGATTTTTTCCAGAGCAGGGACCCTCGGACGCTTTGGACTCCTGCTCAGCACCTCCAGTGTTGCCAGAATGCAGCTCTGGAAGAGGCAGCAGGGCTGTGAGTTTCCCAGCCCAAATGTTCTCAACTGCTGTTTATGCCATAAAATAATTTGTAGGAAATCCAGTGACCTCAAGGGATTGCCTTTCTGACAACCAGTGGAGTCAGTAGCCAAAAATGGCTAACTCAGTTTGTGGCAAATGCGCTTTGTCCAGCAAAGTGCCTGATGTACCTGAGGTTACATGCCGGCCCCCACAAGATTTCACCTCTGGGGATCAAACTTACTGTTCCACCTGAGCTCCTATGTACAAGAAACATTTGGGGTCTGAAATTGCAACCTGACATCCCAAATCCAGCACAGATCATGAGACCATGTGGTTCCATGCTTTGTGTGGGCCCTGGAAGCCGATCTTGTAAGGACAGGATGTCTTCCACAGATCCATGTGGGAGCCCAGCCCCACAGGGGCTCAGCTCATTGCAGGGCCACCTTAGTAAGGGTGCTTCTGGGTGGGACCTCGTGTCTCTCTCAGAGTTTGTGCCTGGGCTGAAAACACAAACTGTGACGTTTTCGTCTACAGATGGTAGCAGATATTGCTCTGGGAAGTAGTCAAGCCATTTCCTTGTTTTTCTGCCATGCAAGGAATCCCATTCAAAACCAGTCAGTTTACTGGTTCTACATGAGATGCTCCTACTGCTTAGAGTCTGCATCTGCATGTTTTTATTGCATGCAAAGCAAGTAGGGATGTAAAGCCTTGCTCTGTAGCTCATCACCAGTAGCACAATGCCTAAACAAGTAAAAGCAATAATGTGGGACCTGTTCAAGTAATGTCCAAGTGTGCTTGCATCAGTGAACAACTGGAGGCTTAGTAATGCATAAATTTAAGCTGGGAAGCGTTCTTCATACCCGACTGAACTAATGGGAGTTTCCCACACAAATCATCATTGTTCTTTTGAAATCTTAGTTGTTCCTTTTGTTTTCCACAATGGAGAATTACTCATATGAATGAAATGCAGTAATTAATGGTGAGACAAAGATTTGGCTTTCTATCCAGCAGGCACAACTACATTTTGTTTGTGTCCACGTTTAAAATATCTCAACAAAAAAGTTGTTGTGCGGGGATCAACATACAATATGGTGTATAAATAATTTACTTGATAAACTTGTGCCATCCAGCAAAAGAAATAGTTGCAGTTGAACAAGCACAGGGGGAAATATATTGTTAGCTACTTAATTATTAATATCTAACTATTAATGTTCTTAGATCATATACACGTGTATATTTACATTATATCTATATACATACATGCATATACTCTGAATTTTAAAGTGCCATTTTGAAGTTTACTTCATCTGAATGGTTTTGTTCATTTAGAAAAGTGCAGAATTTCAGCAATTTTGCTGCTTTTCTTCTTCTATTTTTTTTTCCTTACCATATGAACGATTTTTTCTTTTGTAGGGGATTTCATAGCAATAACATCAAGTCAATACCTGAGCGTGCATTTGTGGGTAATCCATCACTTATTACAATGTAAGTGATAAGAATCTTTTCAATGACTCTTTGTATTAGAGAACGTGACTAAGTATCATATTTGCGGCTAATTGTCAAATAGCTTTTGTTGTGAGTGCACTTTGTAGCACGTCACCATACAAGCAAACAAGCTCACACCTTTCCAGCTTCATGGAAAGAATGGCAATTTGCATGCCCTGTTAAGGGAAGTGAGTACTGGTCTCTGACCTTTGACCTTTTGTTCGAATGGTTTCTTCTAAGTCTCTTAGTATCACTGGCAATGTAAAAACTGATAAAAATTGCTCTTGACGGACTCCAGCCTGAATTCCCATCATCTTACATGAAAATGCACTTAATGGACAACTTCAAATTAAGAAATTGCAAAATAAATGTAAGAAAAATAATTACTCATCTTGAGTGATATTCTATGAGCAAAAGCAGTGTGACTTCAAAAGGGCAAGGGAACCTCTTCCTAATAGGGGAAGTTCTGACTTCTTCATATGCTATCCTTAAACTTGCCTCAGGTCGTAACAAAATTCTTCATACGTGAATTTCTATCTTTGCAAACCTGGGAGGAGGAGAGAATATTTTGTTGACTGGCTTCTGGCTTTAAAACAGGAAAACAGTGACTACTTGAATGTTCGAAATGTGAAATGTGGCTGGTGAATATAGACTAGAGGGTGAAAAAAGCCCAGAAGTTCACCTCTGCTACAACCAGAGGGGCAGAGTCTGTGATTCATCACAGAGAGTTTACTCATTTGTTTATAGTATAATCATATAATATATTTAGAATATTTTAAAATATTTTTCATTATATGTCTTTTTATCTTCTTTTTTCAGACATTTTTATGATAACCCTATCCAGCTCGTTGGAAAATCTGCTTTTCAACACTTACCAGAACTAAGAACTCTGTATGTGTTTACTTTTTATTTTAGTTGTCTTTTCACATTGCAATACTAGAGTTGTCCCACACTTCCGTCACCATAATTTTACTGAAATTATTTTTTTTAAATTCTAGGACTTTAAATGGTGCTTCACAGTTAACAGAGTTTCCTGATCTGACAGGGACTACAAGTCTGGAGAGTTTGTAAGTGCTAGAGATATATTTTTGATTTATTTCTTTGTATACTGACTTATTGTAAAAAATATCCTTAAAAATTTTTGGTTTTCAATCTTTGAAAAGTAATTCTTTTATCATAAATTCTTTCAACAGGACACTCACAGGAGCACAGATCACCTCTCTCCCCAAATCAGCCTGTGACCAGTTACCTAATCTCCAAGTACTGTATGTTTCAGTAAGATTATTAACATGACATTAATGCAAGAGATTAATAGACAAATGAAACTATTATGATTTCAAAATTACCCAATTACTGCTATTTCTGTGTATCATGTTACTTCTTAGGAATTCAGCTCAGGGAGCTGGCCCCTGTGTTATTTAAAAAGTTTACAACCCACTTACCAATCGGGATTTCCCATACATCGCTGAGAAAGATAATTACTTAGCACATTTTTAGGAAAGGATAAAACGGTTCTTGATTTTGTTTGAAAAAACACAGAACTACCTTATTTTCATTCATTCTGTCTCTCCTACAGTATTTTGGGATATTTTCTCACTAAGGCAAATAATTCATTGAAGTGAACAAAAAATATAACTAAGGACTGCAGTTTTGAGTCCTTGTTATGCTCCTCTTTTAGTTTCTTTCCCAACCAGACATAAGTAGCTGACTGAAATTTTAATAGACTATTCCTTGACATAGTTGGGCATATCTGACATGCTAAATATACAATATTATTTTAGCTTGGAAATTTCCTTGGAGTTTGCTTAATCACTAACGAAAGTAACCATTGTGTCCACTCCTTTGAGAATGAGCCAAGAGCACTTTCCTCTATGTATTACATCATTAGGAATGTATTTGGTATTAATTCTCTGGCCAACATTGAAATAGCACTAATTATAATGCATTATTTGAATACCAGAGTGAATATCAAGAACATTTCCAGAAAAAATTACGTTTTAGTTAATGGACTCAATGTAATCATTTCCAGAATGATGAAAGACAGAGTCTGCTGCCAGAAGAAAGCCTACACACAGAATTAAGTATGTCATGTATCGTTCAAAAAAAATAAATAATCTCAAAAAAGAGGGCAAACAAATAACACAGTAATTAATAACTTACAGAGTTCATAGTAGAGTAGGACTGTCCATTGGAAATTCACATTTTTTATTTTTGAGTATTACCTATTATTATTACAGCTGATACTTAAAAGAGCAGGGAAGTGATTTATCAGCAATTTCAAGTACTCAAGAACTGCTCTTTGCCCATTGCTGCCAGACTGGAACGAGCCTGCTGAGTCCCATTTCAGTTTGCACATCAGTTTTGGCCGTGCCATGGAGGGTAATGGTGCACTGAACCCACAAGTTACTCGGGGACTGTGACCTTGCAGGGGCTCCCTGGCTCAGATACACTCACAAACACAACACCTGCAAACACTGCTTTGAAAGGCAATTCGTGCATCCTACCCAGCCACCAACACTTCCAAATGTGGATTAATGTACACAGAGGCTTCCTGGATGTGTGCACACCTGCAGTAAAGGTGTGTGTGAGAACACTGTCCCGGCAGTCCTCAAAAGGCTGCCCTCAGCACAGCTGGGAATGCCCCTCAACATAGGAAACAAAACCACTTGCCCTCTGCTGCTGCCAAGAGCCTCATGTATCAAAAAAATGGGAAAAAAGACCTTAAAAATAAACAAGTGAAATATTTCTTGGCACTCTGACAGAAACTGAGGGGAGAAGGATCTCAAGTTCAGGGTTCTTTCCGTATGTGAGGAGGGAGTGTCAGTATGTACAAAACACAAGCTGGTAACATATTTTTAAGAAGACCTAAGTGATAAACCTGTGGATGACAGAAAAGCCACTGTCTGCCAGACATACAAAACATCCTTTGCCTTGGCCTAAAAGTCTCTAGCTCACTTGAATCCTCCTCTGTAATGTCTGATTTGGACCACAGTGTATCTTTTTTTTGTACACAAAAAAAACTCCCAAAACCCAACCGTATTGATGTTTGCCTTTGTACAGAGTAAAATCAGAGTAGAATACCTTAAAGTCACGCCCAGTCATTACTTGCACTACTTCCACAAATCAAATACAAAATAGTCCAAATGCCCCTGTTGGAACAATAACAGTGAAAATACAGTTTTACCAAGGAACTAAATAGGTGGAGATGAACCAGTTTTAGAGAACTTGAGAAGTGAGAAGAATTTCAGAAGTGAAAAGTGATTACTCTTTCATGTGACAATACTGGATAACTGTGAAAAAGGACATTTTTTCTAATTCTAGGCATAAGATTTTTTTCTCTATTCTTTTCACAAACAAATTTACCATTTAGTTTTCTCTGAGCAACGCGCGTGCACACACACACACACACATATACATATTGGATGAGACTCTTGGGTGGTGAGGGCTGGTGTTTGGCTCTTTTTTTTTCCCTTCAGTTTCTGCAAATTGCCTGGGTTTGGTTTTGATTAGTTATATTATACTATAAATAAGTCCAGATGTTTCAGTTATTCTGTAATTTGTTGAGTTTTTGCTCAGGTCTTTTTAAGGTTTTTTTTACCCCCATGTAGTGATTGATTTCAAAGTTAGTTCCAATATTTTTTTGACCATTTCCCTCACTTATAAGATGTAGCAGTCTAAGGATCAGAGGTAATACTGCTTAATTAAAAGTGTAGAATGGGAAGCTGACTGTGATTCGTACCAGAAAAATACAGGATCTTCTCTGAAAAAATATGAATATATATGCTTAGTAGATTATTTAAAATGGTTTAAATAATTATCAGAATTTAAACATGATAAATATGAAATCTGTGATATAAATCCAGATGGCCAATATCATTCCTGTAAAACACTCAGCAGAAGTCTACACTTCAGGCAGGAAATCTTCAGACAATGCAAGGAACTTGCAAATGTGGATATGGAGTTAATGTATCTTGCCTTTTCCCCTTCTCTCTCCTCTTCAGTTAGAAATCAAAATGTGACAGATGAGAAATAAGTGAGTTTGTACACTTCTATTCTTCTGTGACTGGATAAAAACAAATTATTTTTAATTGAGCATGAAGGTACACAGTGAAAGCTATTTTTCTTTTAACAATACTTTGATGTTAACCTATTTGTTTCTTGTATAATTCAGGGATCTGTCTTATAACCTGCTGGAAGATTTACCCTGTTTTACTGCATGTAAAAAACTCCAAAAAATGTAAGTGTCAAGCCACCCTAAAAAGGTTAAAAAGAAGCATCTATGTGTGTTTGAGTATAATTAACTTGGTTATTGCTGGCCGATTTGACATACCCCAGATACACTTTATTGAAGTGGATCATAAACACAACGTAAAACACCCCGAAGTGCCCTCCAAGTGTCTTTGAAACTGAGGAGATTCTCGTTGCTATTTCAGTGACTTGCATCACAATGAAATCGCTGAAATCAAAGCAGACACGTTTCGGCAGCTGGCTGCTCTTCGGTCATTGTGAGTACCCCCTAACAGACATTCACACGGGTTCTCAAAAATATGGGATATATAATGTCTGCTCATGACGTACCCCAAAAGATCCTTATTTCAGTTTTTCCTCACTATGATCTTTCGCCCTGAGTTCATAACTGTGAAAGGAGAGCAAACATTGTGAAGTTTAGCATCTGCAGCAATGAATTAAAATATGTAAGCTTATAGCCGTAAAAACTGTTATTTCTAAATGTTTCTGATGGAGGTGGAGAGAGTAACTGAGCCAGAGCTGGTATCTGTTGGCAGGTTCACGTTATGATCAGCTCTAGGGAGTAGGAAATCTTTTTACAGAGAACAGTGTCTTAAGACATAGAGTCCAATCACGTGCGGGTTTCCAGTTTTCACACAGACACGTGCTAGAGGAGTAATTTTGTCAAGAAATTACTCATGGTTGTAATTTTTTGCAGAATTGAGCCCATACATTTTTTAAGAGTTGCTTTCAGTCTTTTTGACTTTTCAGGGACGATGAAAATTGAGATTAGGAAGTTAAGCCTATTGGCCATGGGTTTGCTGTTCTTAGTCACATGAGAATATTTTAGAAGTCTTAGTCCATATAACCCACCCTTCTTTCTGCTGCCTTAGGAGGCGGTGAAGCAGACTGAAAAGCCTTGAGCTGTGGCAGGCATTAAGACATTTTAAGTTGTCAGTTTAATAACAGCACAACTGACTAACAGTTTAAAAATGAAAAAAATACTTTGCACTCCGAGATATGCAGGAGCTTATTGAAAATATTGGCATGTAATTAATACCTTTTTTCTATATTTAGGCCTCCTAATGAAGTGTTTGCAAAATTCCATATTCACTCAGTGGGTATGTAATTTTCTACTCACTTTTCTTGTAGGGATTTAGCTTGGAACAAAATTAAAATTATTCACCCCAATGCCTTCTCCTCTTTACCATCTCTGATCAAACTGTAAGTATTTGTATATCTTATACATTCAATTTTTTGCATTTTTCTTGGAAGAGATACAAAAATTTAATAACTTGGGTGCCCTAGCAGAAATGGAGAGTTTCTCTGTTCTAACCATCTGGTCTGTTGAATCCATATCTAAATGTCTGCCTTCTTGTACTTCCCCAATTCATATAGGTATTACAGCAAAGCTGCATACAACACCGTGTAATGATTTAGGGTCCATGAAGATTATCAGTGCATCTGCCTCTTTTCATTCAATTTGTTAGCAGTTTCATCTGTTTTAGCAGTGGGAAATATTTCCTGTTAGTTGTGTTTCAGGCCTCAGGAATTGGATTAAAAATTAAATAAGAAACTTTTACCAGAATGCATCTTTATTTCATTGTTCTTCATTTGAAGAAGTACTTTTTCTTCATTAGTAAGTTCAGCCAGAGCAGTTAGTGGTCAAAACATCAGCAGCCATTTTTGCAGGCCTTGTTCACAAGCACTTCTCAGTGCTTACTTATTTTTTTCCTACATTCAACTGTCACTGTAATGCTTTTTTAATATGAATCCCTGAGGCATTGGCTGTATGGGGACGATGCGAAAAACATTCCTCTGGAGTCATCTTGCTGCATGGTTGTCACAAAGATATGATGCTGGGCATTTGCTCACAGATAATTCGGTAGCTGCTAAGAAGCCTAAATTTGGAGAGGTATTCATTTCTGTTGATGCACAAAGCTCTCTTAATGGTGCACTGACAAATGTCCACGCAGACAATTTTGTCTATAATATCCCTTTTGGGGCCCTCCTCAGAACTTACCTACTTTGTGAGGTGAGCAGTAAACTGTAGCTTTGGACAGCAACATACAATGGTCAGAGGGGGTTAAAGAAAAAAGCCCTTGAACACACAGACAGTACCGCAGTGTTCCAGTGTTTCCTGAAATGCTAGTCTCTAACCTTGGTCCGACTCAAGCCAGTGGTCATTTTTACCACTGCAGTAGGACCCAAATTTCACCTTTGGTGTTTAATGGTTCTGTGTGCAAGACACACACTAAACCAGATAGGTAGAAGCCCAGTCCACCAACGTACCTTATTTTATGCCTAGGCCTTAGATTTCGGTGTATAGTCCAGACTTTGCTGTTCAGCCTTGGACATAAAAGCGTTTCAACTGCATCAGACCCCACTTCTTCCTCCTTGACTGTTGACCATCTAGAGTATTACAGAGTAGATAATTTTGAGGAGGACTGTAAAGACTCATTGAATAAATGGGGGGGGAGAGAGAGAGCAAAGTAGAGACCAGTACCTCGGGACTCCTCCTCTTTCACAGCTTTGCAATATCTCCTTGATCACTTACCACTTTTTCATTCACCTGTTTTACTTTCCCCAAGTTACATATCTGTGTTCATCTGCGCTGTTCTGTCTTCCCTCAGCCACTCAGACAAACTTCAGCTTGGAAATGTCATCTCCCTCTGCTTCAGCCCAGACCTATCCTTTCCTGAAACACACATCTTCCCCATACACCTGACCTGCTCCTTGGGGAGCTTTCAGGGCAGCCATGCCCTGTAGCATCCCACTGAATCTTTAAACTGTGGGAAGCTGTTCTGGCTCCTTTGAATTCAAACAATAGAGTGAGAAGATTTTAAATTCATTTGCTAGTCTCAAAACTGGCACTATGAATGTTTGGAGTCAAATTTGGGAACAGAGACCCAACTAACTGCTAGATGTTACTGTTAGCTTTCTGCTAGACATAAAGGTGAGTACTCCCGAGCAGTGCTGCAACTTTGCTGCGTTCACTGGGGCCTCTATTTAATACAGGCATTTTTTATTGATTTAGAAAACTTTAACCTGTTTTTTCAATGTGACACTTCTAGTGCTGAAAAAAAAAAATTAAAACCATAAGCTGATTTTTATTTGCTGTTACACAGGGATGTGTCATCCAACCTTTTGTCCTCTTTTCCTGTGACGGGGCTACATGGTTTAACTCATTTAAAATTAACAGGAAATCATGCCCTACAAAGTTTGATAACATCTGAAAATTTTCCAGAACTCAAGTGAGTATATCGTTAAAACTAATAAGCCACATTTGTGTTCATGTGCAATGGAAGGTGTGTCAGTGTGTAACGCATGTTACTTCGTATTGTCAGGCTTTGATCTGTGCCATTAAAACTAAAGCAAATATGATAAAAATAATAGACTTCTTTTATTATGCTCACTTTCAACTGAAGAAACTATGAAGGTTTTAAAATATTAACCCCAGTACTTGCTTAGTAAGAGCCACATCTGCTTCCTGGTGATATGTTTCAAAAGCTGTTAAAACAATATCACTGGCAGCTTAGTGATATGTCCTTCTTCTACTGGATTGTGCTTACAGAACTCCCATTATATGTAATGAGAACACAGCAAATACAAGGGAAGAATATACTCCTGAAAGACCAAAAAGATTTTACCTCTTTTGTTTGAACATGATTTTTCTGCAATCATTTGATTAAGTTTCAGATAGTATTTTGCCAGTATTACTAACACACTTTGATACTAATAATTTCTGCGGGTCCTCTGCGATACAGGAGGGAAATGTCCTCTAAAGATCATTTGCAGCTCTGCCAGTCACTGGGTGACCATGGCCCATATGGGGGTTGAACCCAACACATTGGCATTATTAGGACCATGCTATAACCAACTGAACTAATTTCAGGGTCGCAGCAAAGAGGGTTTTGTCTCTGACTTCAGGTTATTTGGGAGTGTCCCCTAACTCTCCTTTCATTTTTATGTTTTAATAAGAAGATGCTAAGTGCAACATATATTTTATCATGTTTTACTGTAAAACATTTGGTATCAGAAAATATGAAACAACTAAACAATGTGCATATAGTTACAAAATCACAGAGTGGTTGAGGTTGCAAGGGACCTTTGAGGCTGTCTTGTCCAACCCTCTGCTCAGGCAGGGGCACCTGGAGCCAGTCGCCCAGGACCACATCCAGGCAGCTTTCAAGTGTCTCCAAAGATGGAGAGTCCATCCTTATGTCTTCACTAGATTTGCTTTTTGCACTGGAAAAGGCCCGAGAGTCTTAGCAGGAAGACAGCTCAAGATGTGACCATTAATGACAAGGACTGGAGCGTTTGGAGTTATCAGTAAGGGAATGATGAATAGAAGTGTGGAGCTGATTGAGGCTCTGTGTACAGCACTGGAGAGATCCACCCTGGAACAATTCTGTGATGGCATGTTAATACAAACTGACGTAAGAGCTGCAAAAAATGGTTCCAAGGTTGGGAAACAATACCTTAAAAGTCTTAATAAACCCAAAACTGGTAGTTTGTCACAGAGGAGATAAGGCAATGACTTCATCAAGTGCATGAAACTATAACATTAACATTCAAAGCACTGGAGGCCTCTTTTACATTCGAGATCTTGAGACAGTTCTCAGAGGCCAAGGAGCAAGTACCGTAAAAATCATGATTGGTGGAGACTGGGCTTATACTATACGTTTTCTTCTCTCACTGGCTTTGCCCAAATGCTGAGGCAGGTGACAATTCTGAAAAAATTGAAGTTTCTTTAAAATAATGTACACACAAGAAAATTCATTACTCCCACCTTGTAATGATGGCAAATATGTAATGATGTATATACCATGACCTAGAGGCATAAGAGGTGGTGCAGTAGTCCTAGAATAATCCATTATTCAACTGAACTTTGCATAACTAAGATTTTTTAAATTCTTTTCTCAAAATTATATTTTATATGAATTTCCCATCAGCAAAATCGTGTATATTGCTCAAATGAAAGTACAGTGTATTTCATCTGGGCAAATTGTTAACAAGGATGTGTCAAAGTAACTTAATTCTTTTAAAAAATGCATTCAAAGTATGATTAATATATCTAGAGTTAATTAACATCTGTAAGAACAAACTATATCCAGTCAGCAGAGAATAGGGTAAAATGCTGACCTACAGTCTGTGTGACTTTTACCATAAATCAATACGAGGTCAAAATTTCACAAAAGATCACTGCACAGATAATGCACAAAGAACCAAACTTGAACAGAGATTTAAAATAAAATGAAATTTCACCCTTTGCAATTGTTGTAACTAGCCAATGGCTACAACATTAAAGACAAATTCCTGTATAGAAGCTTCCTACTCATCTAAATTCATCAATACAGACACATCAAAGAGCTGAGCATCCCCTTCCCTATCATCAGCAACAGCACTAGTACAATCTACAGAGCTGAGCCCAGCCTGCTACTGCAAGCCTTGAGGAAGCAAAGTCAGGCTGCCAGCCACTCCTTCCTTCTTTATCTGATGCTTTGATTCAGTGCTGAAAAGAACTCAGCTTTGCTCCATTCATCATAACTGTGCCTTCCTGTTCACCATTAACTCCACACCTTTGTGAGGGAGAACACGACTTTGTGTTCTCTGCTGCTTAATCTAAAAACAGAAAAAAGAGGCATTCCTTGCTAGAGGAAAAAATTATCAAGGATACAGATATCATTAGTAAGATAAGGAGTATATAAAAATAAAGTTAGCCAGTATTTCTAAGAGTTTAATTTGACAAAGTCCAAATCTAATCACCCACATCAAATAAGCACCAGCCATAAAAAGGACTGCCTCCAGCACTGTATGCCTGAGAGTTCCTTTTTTTTTTTTTTTTTTTTTTTTTTTTTTTTTGTGTTAAATGTAGCTTTTGCAACAAAAAGCTCCTCTGTTACCAAGAAGATCTGATACTTATTTCTCTGCTTTGCAAAGTATGGTTTGTCCTCTGTGTTCTGGGTTGCAGCCATTGTGTGCAGTTGGGCTTTGCACACAGATTAAGCCGCATTTGCTAATTTAAGGATTATGTGTATATCCTAATAACACAGGCTGGGGGGAAAAACCAGCAAAAACTATTCAGATTTAAGAACGTATGCTGGAAATACCTACAGAGAGGATAAGAAATTGGAGTCTTGCTCTTTAAAGATCGTTTAAAAGCCATGGAAGTTTTTGGCTACATCATCAAAGTAGTGGATCAGTACAATGTGGGACATCCATATTTCCAGAGGATGACAGACCAGCAGGTTGGTAGAAGCACAAAAGCATCTGGAAATCTGTCATTATTAAGTACACAGAGCTGTTTGAATAACCAGAGAATAGAATATATTTCTGTTAGTCACTTGTGCCTAAAATATCTATTAACTGTTCATTCCCCCAGCTATATCAATGTCCTTCCAAATGTCTGAAGCCACAAGTTGCAGGGATCACCTGGCAGAACTGTCAGTGTTACTTTTGATAATTTTGTTGTTGTTGTTCCAAAAAAAGGAAATATCTATTTGAGGATTGGGATTGGTTTTATCCCAGATGATTAGCTATGGGTTAGTCTAGTAATCAATGGGTTTAATAGTTTATTTAAGAAGGGCTTCTGGGAAATGCATTCAAAAATGTTTAATCAAGATAATCTCCTTATGTTAAAAGATGGCATGCAGATGAATGAGTTAGAAATTAAATATTTAAATCTGCTGGCCTGAGGTTGCTTGACAGTTAGATCTTGGTTATTTTGAACTTTCGTTGAGTACCCTAAAAATTTTGTATTGGGTACAAGGGTACAGCTTATTGTGGTTAATTTTCAACAGAAATGTAAGGATATAGAATCTTAATGACCCCAAATGCACTAATTTAAAAATCACTTTAGAACTTAACATTCCATTTTTTCCCCTTTGTACCAAGCTTTTGGCTAGTGCACAAGTTTAAGTCTTGTTGGCACTGGGCCCGATTCAGCTTGATTTCTCTGCAGATATCCCAGGGGGTTAGAGGTTGCTTATTACACTCATTATGTTAATTTACATGATTAACCTGTTGAAAGTAATCTGATAGGAGGATCTAGTTCTACTTTATTCCTTTAAAGTTAATTCAGAATAACTTCTAATCACTTCTTTTTCTTTGAACTTTTTGGTTTATTGGGCTTTCAGAATTAAGGTGAGCTGTTAGGTTTTACTACGTGCTGTTGGTGAATTGTGCAAATTAAATATCTCTGCTTCCAAAGCATAAAATACATCTATGGAATAGAAGTAGTCTATTGAACTTAGATTCTGTGCTCCCCCAGAATCTGCACATCCTCAAAAGAATTAAATTCACAGCATACCAGAAATATGCAATTTTCTGACAACAGAAGCCTTCATAATTCTTGGAACTCACTGGCATATATTGTTATGTGTTAGGAATAACCATGATCTTAAAAGAATTAAGAATTAGTATTCTGTGTCCTGCAATGACTGTTCTCATTTTTAAGACAATTAATAAAGTAAAACCTTTCTCTCAGTGACATCCATTTTCACACATAGTGCCTGATTCACTCACCTTTTCGTTTAGAACACTGCTTTCTTGATCTTCTGCAAAGAAACAATCTCCTTTTTGCCATCTTACTGTGAAAATAGTTGAATGTGGAAAGAGGTGAATAAACATTGATTTCCGAAAGATCTCATTCTCCCTAAAGTGGAGAAATTCAATTTGGGAAGTATTTTGGTTTTGCCTGGTAGGCAGGTTGTGATCTTCGGAAATGCTTTTTTTTTAAAGAAACCATTAAGAAAGTAACTGTTGGAGAAACCATTGATTTTCGCAGTAAAATCATTGAAAATCATAAAAATAGAAATACAGCTCTGAGTAACATTCACTCAAGACACACATCTCCCACTTTCATGTCTCCTATGAAAACACATAAGAAAACTTCATTGTGTCTTTCCTAAAATTAGCCTAGAAACCATCTGCATTTCTGATGAGGTATTTAATTTGTGAATCCTCATTTTGTATTATCATGACTGAGTTTCACCCAGAGATAGTTTTACTTTCAGCTGTGGATATTTAAACTATTTCCTTTGTGCTTACTGTAGAGGAGCAGTACAATCCAGTAACTCTGGTGCTTAACCAGTATGATGGCATGCTTCCTTATTCTTCTGCAGGGTTATGGAAATGCCTTATGCTTATCAGTGCTGTGCCTTTGGAGCTTGTGAGAACCACTACAGAATCTCCAGCCAGTGGAGCAAAGATGAGAATAGCAGCATTTATGACTTTCATAGAAAGGATGCTGGACTGTTACAAATCCAAGGTAACCATCATCTTAGGCTTTTAAGTCTAACTGAAGGCTGTGAGCAACCTGTGGTGTTAAATAAATCCAATACTCTTTACAGCCACAGAGGTGGCCTCTCCCTCTCTCTTGCTCAATAATGTTACTTAAGCATTCCTGTGCTTAGCAAACTCATTATTTTAGGTCTGCCATTCAAAAATCTCACTCACTTATGCACTCATCTTTTCATCCAAATAATAGCTATAGTAATGTGGTAAATTAAATCTTCCCTTTATATGAGAGACAGGGTGGTTCAGCTGGTATGTAACTCCATAAAAGAGCAGGCCAGCAAAGATGTAGTTTCTTGCCAGCCTCAGAATGAAACACATCCTTGGCTTACCCACATGCTTCAGGATGAGTCATAGCCAAAGTATGTGGCTACTTTGGCATATTTCTTCATACAATCATAGAATCATAGAATATGCTGAGTTGGAAGGCACCCACAAGGATCATCAAGTTCACCTCCTGATGCTGCACAGGACAGCCCCAAGAGTCACGCCATGTGCATTGTCCAAACACTTCTTGAATTCTGACAGGCTTGGTGCTGTGACCACTTCCCTGGGGAGCCTGTTCCAGTGCCCAACCACCCTCTGGGTGAAGAACGTTTTCTTGATAACCAACCTAAACCTCTCCTGGCACAGCTTCATGCCATTTCCTTGAGTCCTGTCCCTGATCATGAGAGTTTTGTACCTGCCCATCTGCTTCCCCTCATGAGGATGTTGAAGACTCGAATGATGTCTCCCCTCAGTCTCCTCTTCTCCAGGCTGAACAAACCAAGTAACCTCAGCTCCTTCTCATACAGCTTCTCCTCCAGACCATTCATCATCCTCATGGCCCTCCTTTGGACAGTCTCCAATAGCTTTATATCTTTCTTATATTGTGACACCCAAAACTGCACATAGGACTTGAGGTGAGGCTGCCTCAGTGCAGAGCAGAGCGGGACAATCCCCTCCCTTGCCCGGCTGGCGATGCTGTGCCTAATGCCCCCCAGGACAGGGTTGGCCCTCCTGGATGCCAGGGCACTGCTGACTCATGTTCAGCCTGCCATGGACCAGGATCCCCAGGTCCTTTTCCCATGGCACTGCTCTCCAGCATCTTGTTCGCCAGCCTATGCACATAACCAGGGTTGCCAGAGAGTGCATTTGTTCTCTAGGACACAAGACTACTGTATTTTTCTTCCCCTTCAGCATTAGGTCTGTTACTTGACCTGTTATGTAGGTGCACACATACATTTGTACCATCCTGTTGCTATCTCTGCTCCTGCAAACCAGTACGTCTTAGAGTTCAGCAAGAATAGAGCCAAGAATACATGGTAGAGTCATGGCATAAGATACACTGAAAACTTGATTAATTCTTAGTAGCATGGCACAACAGCAGAACGCATATTTTAATCTCCTTCCTAGGCAGTCATCACACTGCAAATTAGGAAATAGAGAATGTACCTGTAAGTGATTATTTTCAGAGAAGTAAAGATGCCAACTTTTAAAATAATCCCAAGTACAGTAATTCAAAACCAAGTAGGCATATGTTTGCTTCTGCTCACCGTTTGGCAGGCAAAGGGGCAAGACCAGGCCTTAAATACCACAGGCATTTTTTGCAACTTTTACTAAAAAAACTCTTCCTGAAAATTGCAGTAACAATTCTGGGTATTTTCTCCCCTATAGATGAACGTGATTTTGAGGACTTTTTTCTTGACTTTGAAGAAGATTTGAAATCTCATCATTCAGTGCAATGCTCACCTTCTCCAGGTATGAAACTGCCAGACAGCAACCCTAAGAGAGACGCAAAGAGAGACACAATTTTCTTGGACTGTGTAATGACGTGTTATAAGGTAGCCAAAGTCATCTGTCCGTATCCATTACATCACACTTCACCAGGACTCATTAGGAACCTGTTCTAATTTAGTGAGAGGTAACATTTTCAGCTTTTTTCACACACTGACAAATATCACAGCATTTCTTGAAACTACAAGAGTTGATACTCACATTGCAGTAGTACTGCCAGGCACAAAAAGAAACCCATAGACTACTTGTGATGAAGGACAAAGACTTACATGAACCAGTAATGCAACAAGCATCACACATTCAGCAGCATGTTATCAAAGTCTCAGATTACTCCAAACAAAGAGTAAATTTCCGGCTCACTTTTTAGTCTAAAATTCACTGTTTGGCTGTGCTGAGAATCTGCAAGAAGCATGAACTTTAGTGTCTTAGAAAGCACGAGTTTTTTTTGCTTTACGTAGGTTTTCCTTACCCTTTTTATTTTGTCATTTCAGGTCCCTTCAAACCATGTGACCATCTGTTTGGTAGCTGGCTGATCAGAATTGGAGTGTGGACCATAGTGGGTTTGACCTTTATTTGCAATGCACTGGTGTCTGCTGCAGTTTTCAGATCTCCATTGTATATGTCCTCCATAAAACTTTTGATCGGTTTAATAGCTATTGTAAATGCCTTGATGGGTCTGGCCAGCGGAGTGCTGGCTAGCGTGGATGCATCCACTTTCGGTAGCTTTGCTCAGTACGGAGCACAATGGGAAAGTGGAATTGGTTGCCAAATAACGGGCCTTCTCTCCATTTTTGCTTCCGAGGCTTCCATATTCCTCCTTACCCTAGCTGCACTCGAACGTGCATTCTCTGTAAAGCATGCTACAAAGTTTGAAACAAAATCTTCCATTGCTAGTGTAAAAATTGCCATTTCCTTTTGCTTTATGTTGGCACTAATCATTGCAGTGATACCCCTTCTCACTGGAAGTGAGTATGGGGTTTCTCCCCTATGTTTGCCACTCCCGTTTGGAGAATCCACTGCTATGGGCTACATGGTAGCACTGGTACTGCTGAACTCCCTTTGTTTTCTGGTAATGACTGTTGCTTATACAAAGCTCTACTGTAGTTTAGAAAAGGGAGAACTAGACAACATTTGGGATTGCTCTATGGTCAAACATATAGCCCTGCTACTTTTTACTAATTGCATTCTTTATTGCCCTGTGGCCTTCTTATCTTTTTCCTCCTTACTAAACCTCACTTTTATCAGTCCAGAAGTGATTAAGTCAATACTTCTAGTGATTGTCCCATTGCCAGCATGTCTAAACCCACTGCTCTATATACTTTTCAATCCTCATTTTAAGGAGGATTTGGGAAGTCTGCGAAAGCAAACTTTGATATGGAGGAGATCAAAACATGCTAGTCTGATCTCTGTGAATTCAGAAGACATAGAAAAACAATCTTGTGACTCAACACAAGCATTGGTAACCTTCACAAGTGCCAGCATATCATATGATATGCCCACCAGCAGTTCACTAATGCCACCATCTTATCAAATGACAGAAGGCTGCAATCTTTCGTCAGTCGCATTTGTTCCCTGTCACTAGTTGCAGTAGCAGTACAGAAAAATCTCTGTTCACAAAAGTAAGCGTGGATGTGTGCATACGAGTTTAGAGAGTGCCTCTAAATTATTGTGACGCACATCAGAAAACAGACAATGACAGAACTTGCAACAGGCTGAAAATCCAATACGTGAACCTGCTCAGCCTGCTCCCGAAATGCTGGGATGAAGAGAGGAAATGAAAGCTGCTGAAGTTTGTGCAGTTGTATCAGCTGCTCTCTTTCAAAGTAGCACTACTCAGAAAGGGCATCAGTTGATCAAGAGCAAAAACAGCATATTAAATTTGTAACATTTTTTCAAAGAATCACCTGATGTTTTCAGGGGTTGGGTTATTTTTTTTCCTGTTTATTGCAATTTGGTTTTAGTAGTAGTTTTTCAGTGCCATGATTGTTTTTATAAGGATCTCTGTATGGCCGTTGTTCAGCAAGGTATCTAAATGGAAGAGTAATTCTGTTCAAGTCCTAAAGGTTTCTGCAGAATACCCTTTGATGAAGTTCCATTTTGATAAAGCTGATTAAATGGTTTAACTGGCATTGGGTATGGATTTTGGAAGTCATCTATCTTGACAAATAATTTTTAATTGTCAGTGAAAGCTAAAAAATTAACATGATGTGAAAGAAGTTAATCAAAATCCTGTTAAGCATTTAAAATGTAATTGTAAATGGCAAGGCATTGTCACGTGGGTATTTTTCTAATGAGGTTCTGCACAGTTTGGTCCCGAATTGCTTTCATGCCAGCAGAATTACTTCCAGAATTACTGATGATAAAACTGGCAGATGACTCATATAATTTGAAGGTGGAAAATACTACATAGACAGTCATCAATATAAAAAAATTGGTATGCTGAGAACTACTAAAGGACACCAAAGGCATGAGGCAGAAACATCCATTTAAGGTAATTTGTGTAGGAATAAAAACTGTAGTCCTGCTCATGGCATGATCTCTGTCTCATGAAACAGTGATTCTAGAAAGCTGCCGGTTCATAGTCACTAGTCAGTTGAAGATTTAGAGGTCACTGGGTCCTTTTGGATAAAGATAGCGAATATCCTTAGCTAAGGCAATATCAAGTAGGAGTGAAGTTGTTGTGTGATCTGTGTTCTTAGCACTGATGCAAGCACTCCTGGGATATTTCAAACACTTATTGCATTCACATGCTGTAAAGAACATTGTGAAATTGAAAAGGATAT
This sequence comes from Eulacestoma nigropectus, assembly GCA_013397775.1. Taxonomy (NCBI): domain Eukaryota; kingdom Metazoa; phylum Chordata; class Aves; order Passeriformes; genus Eulacestoma; species Eulacestoma nigropectus. Next base: position 765,708 of record VZTE01006155.1, on the reverse strand, counting down.
GAATATCATCGATTTAAAGGAACTTAAGAAATAAGTGATTTGATCACAGTTTATAAGTAGCTGCTTCTGGGATACAGAAGTTTGAAGGCAGAGGACTACTCATCTGAGAGGAGAAGAATCTGGTAAGGTCAACTGGAAATTGACATTAGGGATATGCAGCATAGAAATAAAGGTGCAAATTGTTGATAGAGATGGCGATTAGCTAGTGAAATTACCTGTCACCAAAAATCTCTAAATTCATATTGGATATATTGCCAAAAAATATACTGGAGCAGCTGTCGAAATTCAGGGACTTCTGATGGCTTTAGTTTAGGAAAAGGCTTGATTAGATTAACAGAGTTTTCTGGCTTTAAATCTGTTATACTTTGCTGAATCAAGGCATGTATGTTTACACATCAGAAGCATCGCAGTTAGAAAGAAGAGACTTCACGTCCTTGCCAAGTCTGCTGTTAAAATATCTCAGACAACAGACCCAGCTAGAATATAATTCTTTGACCTTGTCCAAGCCATCAGGGGATATTCCGGTATTATTTTCTCAGAGCTGGCACCTTTTCCTTAAGTAAGCTGATAATTTAAGACAGAAAAATACGCAAATTTACCTTTTGTTGTTGTTGTTAGAAAGAGCTCCCTGAGGAGTAACATTTAATAGCCCAGTACTCACTGCTCAGTTAATGGCCACTCAGCCCCAGGTGAATGAGACTAATTTTTTAACATTACAAAGGTTAGGCTAGGCCCAGCAATTAAGGTAATCAGTTACAGATGATCTCTGTGGTTCATCTGTTCCTATACATAAAACTTCCTGGGACCCCAAGGATGGATTTTCACAATGAAGAATGTTGCCAACAATGCATATGCTGTGATTTTCTTGTCCATTCACACTGGCGTATTTTTAGTTTTGCAGTTACAGATGGCATCAGTTGACTTTGGCTGACATGTTCATCCTTCAGGGAAAAAAAATGAACCAGTTCCGAAATTATGTATGATAAAGTCAGCTGGGTACTTATCTTAATCCTTTATCTGTTGTGGCTTTTGAAGCAGTGCAGCACACAGCTGCAGAAACGATGCCTGAAACCACTTTGGATTAAACAGAGGATCAGTCAACCATTGCACAATACCTATTACCATGTTTACTTAGCTTTAATTTAACTAGGGTCCATCTGTGCTGCTCTGCTTCATGTCAGTGAGGTTCCTTTCAGCTTGCTATATTTAAGAAGTTTGTAAAGAAATTTGAGAAGCAAAATAATGTTATAATTCTAAAGACTAGTTAAAGAAAGCTTCTTTTATCAGAACTTTTTTAGCTTGCAGAAGGTCCTAAAGGCTTTGTGTCTTATTTTTATAAGCATGTTTGAAATATTTTGATCAGATATTTTAAACTTGAAATTGTTAAAATTCATTTAATAGATTTTTAAAGTAAAATGTGTAAATATAGAACTGTATTTATTATTATAGTGAAATGCAACTACAGTAAAGGACATGAGATTAAGCCCTGTACAGTTTCTTATTGATATTTGCTATATTTTCTTCTCATATATGTTACTAAATTCATTATCTGTAAATAATATAATGTAAATGTGTAGTGATTGTAAATAGGTGACATGCTTTCTTTTCTATCACTGTTCTGAACATATGAAAGTTGTAATAAAATGTGACTACACAGTAAAGAGCATTTAATCCTGACCTAACACCTCACAAAATGGTGTGCATTCTCAATTAATCTTTCCTGAGTTATTGTAATACTTACACTAACCTGCCTAGGTGTCTGAAATTCTTGACAAAGTATAAGTTACAGGTTGTGTGCTGTAAAAAAAAAGATAGTGAAGAAAAAAAAAGGATAATAGTGTTTCATTTCAACATATACTAAATCTTTTACCAAAACTTCACTCGCAGACCCTTATGAACAGATCCTGCTCCCTGTGCACGCTGCCATGTCTCGCTGATGACCTCTCACAATTGCCACAGGTGAGACCAGCACCTCCAGCTGTGTGACAAGGGTGTGCATCAGGTCAGGCACAAATTACCCCCAGCCTTCAGACCATACACATGAGAGGTGCAATTCAACTGCACTAGGCTGCTGCTTCTAATAAGACAGCAAATTCTCCCACATCCTTCCTTATTTCCTCTCCAGCCCCTAATCTGGCAGGTGAAGCAGGTGAGGGGATGAACCGAAGTTCATCTGATACATGGCAGAGAGGCAGTAGCACCATCAGGTTTGAAATGGATGGAGGTGCTAAGGGCAAACGAAAGGTGTGGCTTAAAACACAGGACTTGGCAAGAGCCAGGTTGCTCAGGCTGCATCAGAACTTCCAGCTCAGTTGAGTTAAAAGCAGGCAGCAGATAAGCACAGCCTTGTCATTTTCTAGGCAACGGGGAGAGGTGAAACAATGCATGCATTCTTGTTAAGAGGGACTGCAGCACAAGACAGTTGCATGTGCTTGGTTTTTCAGAGATGGTGATTGTAAGTCATTTCTATGAAGTACTTGAAAGACAGAGGTAAAATACCAATGAAGCAAAAACTCTCAGAAAGCAATTGTTTAGTCAGGACTTCATACGGCAAGTAACAAATTACAAAGATTTTAAAAAAAGAAAGTAAAATTGTCCTATATGTAAATGGATTTTAGCAAGGAGCATGCAGGTTCCCAGAGTAGATAAGGAGGCTACTTTGGGGAAGGTCATTTCAGCCAGAAGGGCCTGTGGAGAAGAAGTAAGTTTGTTGGGTGAGTTTTAGAATAGTCCTATTGAGATAGGACAGGACCAGCAGAGAACAGGAATAAGAAAGTCATTCATTATCTTTAGGAGGAAAAAAACAGAAGCATGACAAAGAGCATAGGGGAGTGCATGACTCAGGGACGACAGAGGGCTTCAAGAGACAGGATGCAAATGGATTTGAGTTTTATGAGATATTAAGAAGCATGATGGAGTTTTGTGAAGGATGGAGAGCTCAAAGCGGATACAAAAAGATGTAAGCATTGTGATGGCTGAGGACATTGAAATGGTGAGAAAACAAGCAAGTAAAGATGATTTCACATGTGTGTGTGCACCAGTGTAACCAATATTAGAGTCGGGAACCATAAGGTTGTGTTATTTAAGGAGGAACATACTACAACTTGAATAATGAAGGGAAAGAGAATACCTACAAAGGAAGAATGAGCTGGTTGATGAAAGCCTCGATGCAGAAGGGAAAAATGGGCACCAAGCTTATACATCTTGATACATGGAAGAAAGACTTTTATTAATTTATATACCAAATAGTGAGCAGTAGTGCCTGAGGTCACAACTTCAGTGTTCTGGGCAATGTGCTATCACACATGCACAGGGGACTCCTCCCTGAAAGCACTGATGCCACAGACATGTAGTGTTCTCTGCAGTAACACCTGAAGGAGAGTTTACTGCAGGCTCATCCGACAGGTTATTTAGGGAGAGCAGACAGAACATACCACTACTCTGGCTCACTAGATACATTATTGAGTTTTATTTGGGAACTCAGTCCTCAGAGAAGTTTCAGGTGAAGAAAAAAAGAAAAAAGAGCTAGTCAGAGATACAGTGAAAGCCATAAAGAACATGGGATCACCTGTAAAATAATGGATGGGGATAAAGGCCAAGTCTTAGCAGACACTAGCAGAGAAGCACAGAGAATGCCACCACACAAGCAGTGCTGTACCAGGTGGGTGTGCAGCTTCAATCTCCACCCCTAAAAGAGGAGAGAACATCCCTGACTAATCTGGTGGTCATAATTGATCTCAAATTGAGACCAGCCACTTGTGCAGTCCTTGCTGTTGCTGCTGCTCCATATTTGCTTCCTGTCTCCATGACCTACATACACTAGCCAGCAGTGACCTATATATACTAGACAGTGAGAAAGCTGCTACCATGTAAAGTATCAAACTATCTCCTGTCCAAATCATCTGTAATAGGAATTTCAGCTTAACAGGGGCACCACTTATTTCCTCTGACTGTTGTATGAAATACAGTAATAGCACAATCAGACACTTCTCTGTCTTCAGTTTAGGTTGCTATATGAAAGTTAAGGTGCTGAAAATTTCATTGATCAATCACTTAAGAAGGGCTCAAATAATTTAAAAATGTAGCATAAGTAATGTCGTCCTTAGGAAGACACTGGAAGATAAGGAAGTGGAGACAGAGGAGTAAGAATATGGATACGAAAAGCTAACAATATAAAAACAGAAGTAGGATAACAACAGCAGCAGCAACAGTGTCAGAAAATTCTTTCGAGACCCGTGAAGCACAGTAATTGTGCAGATGCTCAGGTGCTGCAGGGGACAGCTCTCAAACTCCAGGAGAGCTGTATTACTTCCACCAGCAAGGGAGGGACCAGTATCTCCACCAGCCATAGTAACCACTTCATGTTCTCTTTCATTAACATGTGCCAAACAAGGGACTGGTCTGTCCTTCTGCAACAATGTTATTGTAAAAAATAATGTGAAGCTAAGCCTAGAAAACTGATTGAACTCTTTACATGTCTTTGCTTGAACAGAATCTCAGCTACATGAGATTAGAAATTTTATGCAAATTTACCCATGCTAATAAGTAAAGCAGAAGAGATTCCACGTGTTATACCCAACCCTTGCAAGTATACCAGAAAGAAAAGGCAGGATCAACATTAAGAACATCTTGTTCATATAATGAGAATCACAGACTTGTGCTCCAGTCACTCTGGAGACATAGGAAACATGAGTATGTTCTCTCTATAAAAAAATTTGTTGTGGCATTGTCAAAATTATCTAAAGATCTGATCTCTGTCATAAGAAAAAAACCGTTAAGAATATTCCTCTTGAGAGCTGGCCTACAGCCAGGATTTCTAAAAAACTTAGTCACAGACAAAGAGTCCACTCAAAATCCCTATTTAATTTTTTCACAGGTGGCAACACTTCCACTTGTCAAGTGAAAAATATACTTTGATTACAAGAGGAAAACTGTCCATCTGTGAATCTAAATACTTCCACTAAGTTTTATGCATGCACATACCAGAGTCTTCTGCAGTCAGCCTTAAAGGTCTCAGGGCTCCAAAACTAATTCTTGAAGGAAGTTTCAAACATCTCCTTCTGTATCTGGTGTCATTCTCTATATGCAATCACTGTTTTGACAGGTGTCTGCAGTTATTAATTTGGTTCCATGCATAACAACAGCTTCTCAGGACTATCTATAGAGGTCACTGCAGTTGTTATCAGCATTTCCCATTCATGAACTAACCTATTCCTGGAGGAAGGAGTTCTCCCAGCCTTCTAAGAAAAAAGTTATAGGGGAGATTGTTCTACTCAAAACAGGTGTTTCATCTCCCATAGGAAGTACCACTACCTTCTGGGAAGTCCTTCTAGGTCTCTTTTCTGGTTGACTATGAAAATGAATTCCAGAGAGGTTTGTGTGGCCAGAGCATGAATTCTGGAATACGAAATCAGTCCTTCAGTGTGAGACATTGAAATGCTAACGATAATGTTTGATGCTCAAACAATTGGCCATTTGCAAAAGTAGTGGGCGCTTTGCTGACAATGACATGCAAGGGAACAGCCCAGGTGCAGAGGGAGTGCACACCCTCCACCAGAGGCTACAAACAGGGTTTTGAGACAGATAGGGGAAGAGGCCTATAAGAAGCAGATCCTGGGAGATGGGATAGTGCTTTTTATCATGCCAATGTCCTACATTACATAACTGGCTCAGGTGTGAAACTTCCCTCTGAGGGAGATAATGGGACATTCACAGGTAGGTCTGAAGGTTCATCCCTTGTGATGAGGCATAACTGGCTCAATTGTGCTGATGTGAGAGGAAGCTGTCATGTCTTAGAAGGTGTCATAAGCCATCAAAGACCCCTAAAGTGCCACGTGATCCACAGTGTTGCATCAGACAGCTTAAAACTGCCCCCCCAGGGGAGGTACCTGGGCGTTGCCACTGAGCCTGAGTGTTTATTAACACATCGGCCTTTGTATTTCATGGGCTTCCCCCACCCCTGGCAGATCAAGACTGCCACCATCACTTCAACCAACAGATATCTAAATTGCAACAATCAAGTCTCATCGCTGCATCCAAGGATGGTGACTGAATACCTTTCTCCCTCCTTTTTCTTCCTCTCTACTTTTTCTTTCTCTCTCTTTCTTCTCCTAACTCCTTCTTCTCAAAATATATTGTAAGCCAGACTGAAAAATTAGTCAATGCTTTAGTAAGCGCCTTGTTTTGCCTGGATAAGTTAAACGTGGCTACCTTTAAGTTTGCGAAGCTAAAGTTTGTGAAGTTCCTTTCTTTGTCTGGGTTTGTTTTAAAATGTGACAAGTACCCTAGTCTACCTTAATGTTCTAAACTTTAAAAGCAAATGCTTGTTATTGAACCTCCTGAGAATTTTGTTGTTTCTCCTCTGCACCATCCAGAGTGAATCAAACAATGTTCCCATAAACCCGTGGAGTGGATTGGGGCATAACATTTTAATGTGTGAAGTGGGAAAACAGTTTCCTGACATAATTGAATGCCTTACTGTGAATGCAAAGTATGAGGACTTTTGCTTTATTTGATATATATTTGTCCCAGTATACAGATAATCCTCCAAATTGTTGGAATTTCCCATGGATTTTTTGTTAGGGGGGTTTTGCTGGGGTCTGTGTCTTTTCTGGGCTTTTTGGTAGGTTTGGACAAAAGGACATATTCTGGATAAGCTTCTACTCCCCTGGATACACAGTCCTGCTCAACCTGGCTGCCCAGGTGGGCCTCTCCATCCTCTTCAGGAGGACTTGGAGAGCTAAAGACACCAAGTCCTAAGACACTGAAGACTATGTCTCTAAGGGTCAATGACATTCTTGCTGAGCTGAAATAAGGCGATAAAGCACACAGGATGGAAGCTAGGAACACCGACAGCAGAGTTTGGCATATGTTCATTATCACAAAGACAAGGAGTCAACGTGCTCTGTCAGAGAAAAATACACTTTCACTTGGCAGGGAGGTAAAGTCAGGGCAGACTGGAAACTCTGTAGGATCACCATGGGCCAGAAAGCCTGTGCAATTACTTTAGAAAAATAGAGACTGCATATCAGAAAAATATTCTTTTGGAGTTTTCTTCAGAAAAAGTGCCCCAGCTCTCCAGCCCAAGCTCTCGTGTAGGAGGCTTTTGTCTGTGCAGTGAGTGGTGCCAAAATATCTGCCTCAGGAAATGCCACCTCTGGAATTGAAAGCAGCCTCCCGTGGCTTCCTGAAAAAAGCTGCTTTGCAACTGAAAGTCATGAGCCCTCCTTGCTCTAGGCTTAAAAGTACCACAAGCAAAGCATTTAACGTCAGTTTGCCCATCTCTAAGGCAGCAAACATAGAGAGGTTGTATAGAGATTGAGTTTCTTTCTGTGGGAAGAAAAACACAAGAAAAGACAACCTTTGAAGATGCTGGAGCAAAAGCACTTAAAAAATCTCATACTCATCAAGTTCCTCATTCAAAGAAGCAGCAAAAGAAATCAAAATGACAGTGGGCAAACCATGTATGGCCCCAGGTGCTGGACACGGGGGAGGATTGTACAATACCTTTTATTGGTATTACAGAAATGGTAGAAAACAAACAAAACAATAAATGTGTTTTATTGGGTTCATCAAGTGTTAAGTTTGGTGAACTGACAGACTATTCAAAATTCAAATAGCTTTACTCTTCTATTCACTCCACTTAAACAGGAATAGGTAATACTAGCTTGGACAGAAATTAAGTACAGGTCAAAGTAAAATATGAGTATTTATAATTCAGTTTCTATCCCTGAATACTGCTTTTCTACCTACCAAAACTGATTGGCTTTCCCTTGAAAAACATTATCTCTCCTTTTCCCATTCTCTTGACACTATTCTTTACACAAGATTGTGGGTGTATGTAAGCCTTTCCAGGTCTTTAAGCAATTTCCCCCCACCCCCCAGAGAATTTTACAACAGTAAGAAATCCATTTTGTGAGCCATAGGTGGATTGTTGTCAGTATGAATTTCTCTCTCCTTTTATTATTATCTGTGCTAGGAGAGCACTTTGGAGCTTTGGTCTCAGACCAGAATCTGACTGCTCTAAGCACTGCAAAAACACAAAAAGAAAAAGCCTAGTTGGAAGCTGTCAGAGCTATATCCTGAACACAAGTGAGCATAAAGAGAAGGAAGAAAAATGGGTAAAAAAGCCCACAGACCTTTGCAGTATAGAATTCAGACGCTTTCCAAGGACCTTCTTCTCATCAGTGGATTTCAGCAAGTGTTTAGTCCCATACCAAATATTGCTATTTGCACAGTGGAATTTCTCACGTTTGTAGGCAGTGAACTACAGCATAGTCCTAAAAACTGTTGCTTTATGGTAGAGTGAAGCATTTCTCATCAAATCTGGGACCTCATAAATAAAGCATTAGGTCTGATTTTTTAAATTTTTTTTTAAATAAATGACAAACAATAGAGCTATTGTCCACTAAGTACCATTCTTACACCAAGAGCCTTTCATAATGACAGCAGCATCTTAAAAGTGCTTTGATCGATGAAGGATCAAATATCTTTGTTTCCTATTAACATAGCTCTCTTTCCCAATAGAGCACAAAGCGTTTCTGATAATGGCACTCTTATTACGATAATTAGAAAAAGATTGTTCAGCTCTATTTCCCCCTTAGAGCTCCCTGGCAAATTTCTCCTTTCGTGTCATTCAGATTTTCTACCCCAAATACCTCTGTCATAAGGAAAAAATTTTAAAGTTTCACATTTTATGGCTCAGACGTTTCGGCTGCCAATGTGATGTTAACCAGCCATTAAAAGACTGAGAAGAAGGACCCAGACTAAAAAGTAACCCATCACCTTTTAAAAATAATGTATTTTTTAAATGTAAGAGAGATTTTCAATAAATGTCATAGATCATTTAATAAGGTAGCAGAAATGTGCCCTGGCTTTATTTGCAAGGGAGACAGGAGAAAACACTCCAGGAAAAGCTTGCCCCAAGGGATCTGAGGGTGTAAGACGACCAGAAGCAGAATTCACAGAACAGATGACAGATAGAGGAAGACACTTGCTAAGAGAGTATTCCCAGACATCCTATTGGAAGCTTAGATTTCTTACTTTGTCTTGCCCTGCAATACTCAGCCTTTTGCCTCCTCCATCAGGGATGTAGCTCTGAGGTCGCAGGCAGTCAGGGCTGGATGGCCAAAGTGAGCCTTTTTTTTGCCAGGCACTTAGTGCCACCATGTGCCCAAGTGTGCCTCACTACCACTGGGAAACAATAGTTTTTCTTTTCAGTTTCCGATTCAGCGAGTTCTCCCTTTTCTGAAAGGCTCAGAGGGACAGTTTGAGAAAACTCCCCATGCAAATTTGAGGATTTCTGAGAGAAGGCACGCTCCCAGCCTCTCCTGCCTTGGTGGTGGAGATGGACAAAAAACTGGCAATGGGAGCCCTTTGACTTGAATGGTTTTCCAATCTGAAACAGAGCATCCTTGATCAGCAAGATGGTTTCAAGTCACAGCAGAACCTTTTACATGCAGAAGGGAAACAATCAAAGAATAGATCAACTGATAAACTCATCAAAGGGCTCCAGCATTATATGAGAAAAGGATCTCATCAGCAGCACAAGGAAAATTACATCAGGAAAGTCAAAGGCACAGAAAACAGACCCCAACCAAGCAGATCTGGGAAAGCAGTGGCTAAGAACTCATGTGCAGAAGACTCCCATGTCCATACAGAAGAATGGTCAGGAAATCAAGGAAACTAAGTGTATTGACACTGTTACTCATACCTCAATCTGCACACATTTGACTGCTCAGTCAAATCGGAATCTTATTGCCATCACCACCACAGTTTCTAAAGGCCTTACGGAAAAATAATCATTTTAGTAGGAAAGCATCCCCTCTTTCACCCTGTATAACTGTTTATGTACTTGTTCTTTTATCCCTACAGTCCTGGGAAGGTTGACATGTCATGCTAGCTCAGAGGCAAAGAGATGTGAGCTGCACTGGAGAGCTTCAGCTGAAAGAGCACTTGAGCAGTGTCAGTGGCCCTGCTGCTGCCTCCAGGAAAAGGCACCAGGATCCCATCTTCAGCACTTTGGGCACTCAGGACTTCCAGGATCCCAGTTCCATCCAGCAAAAAGCCAGGAGGCTTCAGTCAGTGTGCTCGGTTCTGTGAGCTCCTCTGGCTCCAGCACATGGAGCTCTTAGACACAGTGGCTACTTCTGTATTGTCAATTAAACGATCTGGGGATATTGTCTGCCCTCAAAGCATTATCCAGGTCTACACACACTCACTCCAATCCCTCTTTCCCCCAAAATGGAATGGTCTTGTCCATAAACAATCTCAGGAACAGTGTCTGGTCTACACATTAATTCACCAAACAAAACTGGGACAGAAGCTGTATGGCCCAAAATCATCTCAAGGAGCCTGCTAACAGCAGGTTAAACTACTAGCCTCAGCTCAAGTCTGTATCTTGCCCAATCCCATTAATACAACCAATGTTTCTGGAGTTTCTGGCACAAATCCAATGGTTCAGAGGGATAGTCTGGGGTGTAGGCATAGTGTTCTATCAGTGCGTCCAGCAGAACTGGATGCAGGATATCCAAGGCAACTGGGTGTATTTCTTGACTTGGCTTAGAGACTTTCCAGCCCACTCCATTGTCCAGTTGCCTGCAATCTAGGAAACACAAAACCCAGTGTTAGATAAGGCCCAGTAGCCAGCCTCATCAGTGAGTGCTTTGTGACTGGATCAAGGCTTCTTGACTCAAGGTTTCTATGGATGATTCTCTATGCAGCCATTTCTACATATTACAACTTAGGACTTCCACTACATCAAAAATCAGTGTTCAATACACAGAGTGAGCTCAGGTCCTGGTGTTGTACCTGCATGTTCTGTGCCCCTCTAAGTGCTAGTTGAGAAGGCCAGGCTGAAGCAGTTTCCATTGCCCCATTTCCACAAAAGCTTTTCATTACTTTAAGCCTCGGGACTGTTTAGTAGAATTGGGCAGAAAAAAAGGCAGAAAGACGCACAAAAATAATAATCAAGCCTAACCTTTGATCTCAGTTCATCTGATAAAAGTGCTGGCACAAGGCTTTAAAAAATAACTCAATATAGAACTCTGGAAGGATTATGCTGAACAAGTGATAAAAGCACTTTCGTGTTAAAGTATAAAGGCTTTATGTTCATTGGCACTTTACAGCCCCCGACCCTCTCATGTACTGATTTCAGACAAAAAACATTTACTTTTTGCCTCCCAGATGAATTCCACTGGTCATTTTTCTGTCTGCAATCATGTAATTAAAAATCCACTTACATTATACACAGTGTGGTATCTTTCTCCACAGTAATCTCCAGACAATCCATCAGATTATGCTGAGGCTTTACAGCCAGAAAACATTTGGAAGCAGGACTTCCTACTTACAGAGTCAAAACTACTCCACTGAGCTGGTGCACAAGCACCACATCTCCTTGGCATTTCTCAGCTGAAGCAAACAGATGCACTCTAAAACCAAGTCTGAACAAGATTGTTACCCATAATTCAGTCTTTGGCTTTATCCAAGTCTCCAACATTTGGCTTCTGACAACACAGTACCGTAGTATGCACCTGTTACAGGACTTGGTCTTGCTATACACCATCTCCTGCATCCATCATTAAACCCTCAGCACAGACTCCATGGCTGTCCTTAGGCATAGCCTCAGCTATCTTAAGACTTCTGTGATTATAACTTTTTTAACCATTGAGTTTGTCCTCTGGGTAGAGAGATTTTTAGTTGATCCTCTCGCAAACACTTTAGAAATGATGGTATCACACTTGTAATTGCACTGTTTGGAGCCACTGCCCTTTTGAAAGCACGCTTCAGTCTTCTTGGTCTATGTAAGGTGATGTAAGGAACATACTGCCACTCTTTTCTGCTGTCCTAACAAGAGTTTTCAGAAAAACCTGACTTTTCTTGACTGTACAGGGGCCTGAACAGTGCAGCTTATGGTGTTAATCTTCCTATTGAAATCTATCTAATCTATCCTGGCAGAGAAAGGTGCCTTAAGATCTCTCCTAGAAGAGAAATGAACAGAATGTTTCAAAGTCCTGATTTTGGCTGGGGTAGAGTTAATTTTCTTCCTAGTAGCTGGTATGGTGTTGTGTTTCGGATGTAGTATGAGAATAATGTTGATAACACACTGGTGTTTTGGTTGTTGCCAGGTAATGCTTATACAAAGTCAAGGACTTTTCAGCTTCTCCTGGTCAGCCAGGACAGCTGACCCAAACTGGCCAAATGGATATTCCAGACTCTATGGTGTCGTGCTGAACAATAAAACTGTAACTGGTCGGGATGGGGAGATCCCTGCTCAGAGATGGGCTGGGCATCAATCAGTGGGTGATGAGCAACTGCATTGTACGTCACTTGGGGAGTTTGGGTGGGGGGTTTTGGGGAGAGTGAGTTATTTCTCGTTTTCTCACTTTTCATTATAACTATGTCATTGTTATTGTTAGCATACTGTATTTTATTTCAATTATTAAAGTTAATTTGTTCTTAAACTGTTCTTACACCAGCCGCCCATGGGTTTTACCTTCTTCCTGATTCTCCTCCTCTTCACAGCAGGGAGGGAGGCAGTGTGACTGAGCAGTTGTGTGGGACTGAGCTGCTGGCTGGTGTTAAACCACAACAGTCCTTTTTTTTTTGGTGCCCGACTTCAGGCAATGAAGGGTTGAGATAATGACAAATATGATTAGAACATGTTAGAACAAACGTGTTATAAACATTCATTATTAATAGTCACTGATCACAACGTTGACTTACTTGCTCTCAGAGCTGTTGTGCTTGTTATCGGAGTTGCATCATGTTGTACTTTAATGCTGGCTAATGACAGAATTGCTGGTTGTGAAACTAATCTGTTATTTGTACCCAGCACTGCTGTCATCTTCATACTTTGTGAGCCATCTATTGGAAACTATTCATAATGATATCTTTAACCTTTTCTCCTCAGGAGACCCAAACCATGGGAGAGACACCTCCATGCGTCTTCCTCTTCTCCTCCAAGCTAATTACTACAGCTCTTGCAAATTTCAAATATCCTTGGGATGTTCAAACCAGCACGGTTTTATTGCCGTCTTCTGACTGTGTTCCGGGTCTTGTTGAACAACTATTTAAGAAAACCACCCAGAGATCTGCGCTGAGATGGGACAGCTCTGAGTGGATGGGTGTGTGGGATGGTATGGGCAAGTGCCTAGGACAGCGGGTACCTCCAGCATTTTGGAACTTCCCCTGAACACGTGCAGGATCCAGAAAAACTAGGAAATTACTTGGGAAAAGGATGCCATCAGCCTGGCAATTCCAGAGCAACACAAATCATTGCAATGTGCTGGGTCTTGGCCCAGGCCTGCCGAGCCCTATTCAACTCTATTCAGGATCCCCAAGGGAAAAGAGTCTCCCTGGATTTGATGACAAAGTGACAGGCGCTGCAGCTACTCCAACTCTGGCCCCAGGCCCTGCGGCTGAACCAGAGCACCAACCCCTACCAGTATCAGTCACCCCTTTTCACCAGAAGAAATGGACACAAGAGAGCTTGTTTAGTAAAGGAGAACAAAGCAGGGCCATCACAAGAACAGGAGGAAGAGGCAGAATGGGTGAGCATGTGATCACCGGACTGCCTCAATGCTGAGTATCAGGGCTAGTAGCGTGGAACTAAAACATAGGGAAACCAAGCAGCTGGGATCACCTTCTAAGCTCTAGAACACCAGCAATACATTGATGATGTCATCATGTGGAGCACTAAGCAGCAGAATCTTTTGAGAAAGGAAGGAAAATACTAACAACTATTATTTATTATTAAACTTTTCTTATCTCAATCCATGGATTTTACCTTCTTTCCATTTTTCTCCCCAACCCAATGGGAAAGGAAGCAGTATTAGCAAGTGGCTGTGTGGTACTTGGTTGCTGACTGGGGTTAAACGACAACACAGAGGGAGAAGAAAGCCTCAGGAGGGAAAGGTGAGAGCTGATGTGGTTACAGAAAGTAGGTGCTGAAAAAATACGGGCTATTTCCACATCACATAAAATCACAACTAAAACTTCCTCATGGAAGCTAGTAGAAGCAGTTCTTCTGTCTTCCTATTCATGCTGTATTAACTCTGGTCAATACAAGCAAAAACATCACTGCCCTCAAGACTTATGCTTTAAAGTTCCCCAACCACCTTTCCTCAGCCACAGAGTTTTCTCAAACTGACCAGAAAACCTAACTTCAAGGGTCACAAATGAGAGCCAGATTGACAGCTGTCATGAAAATAAAGACAGAAATCAATGAGGATTATTATCTCAATGAACAGTTCCTCAGAGATCACCTGTGGCCATCACATGCTGTGGTAGCAGTGAGAAATTAAAAATCATTATCCAAACCAAAGACACAGTTTTTCCCAGCTCAGACTCTTTGAATCAAGTCACTTATAGAACACCACTGTGTTTTCTGTGCTATTTTCTGCTAGATCAGGCCCTCCTGACTGCACTGAAAGGCTTCTTCCCATTTGATCTTTGTCAACATTTTACTAAGCCATGATACGGTCACTGCTGCCAGCACCCCAGGTGCAGCAGTGCAAAATTTATGGTGCCATTTTATGCTCCCATTAACAGAGAACAAACAGACACACTGATAATTCACTGCTAACAGCTTTACAAGGTTTAAGTTTCAGTTAGGGGCCATACTCTGTTTTATTATCTGCTACTCTGGTAGGACAATAACAAATAGTTGCATGCAATAAAGAAGAAAAGTAGCAGTTAACGTTTATATCCTTTTAAGCCAAATTTTGATCCTGGGTTCCTTGCAAACATTAAGCCACCTTACAGATAAGCTGATACTCCTCCTCTGTTCTGAAAAACAAACCTTTCCTGCTCTCGCCTCCTTTCTGACCACTCCCTAAAATCAATGGTAGGATGCTTCCCAGTCTCAGGTGAAATGGGAGGTCACGTAAGGACACAGTCTAGATTTCCCAGGTAAGATGCAGCTCACTGCCCTGCAATTCTGAATGACATTTAATGGGATGTCAACTGAAATTACCTCTGAGGAGGAAAGGGCTTCGTTAAGGTCTGACCAGCGTAAGGAGAGAGATTCAGGCTCCCCAGGGAAGTGGTGCAGTCACCATCCCTGGAAGTGTTCAAAAAAATGAGTGGACTTGGCACTTCGTAGTAATGGTTTAATGGGCATGCTGGTAGGAGGGCAAAGGCTGAACTTGATGATCTTGCAGGTCTTTTCCAACCTTAATGATTCAATGTGAGCGCTCTGAATCCTCAGGGACACAAACTCATCTCACAGAACATTTATAGTAAAATCCAGAAGAAAAGGGAGCTAAGGAAAAACACTCCATCTTTCACTATCAACACAATCTTGACCTTGGGAATATTGTGAAATTGGATCCAAGCATCCAGTTGGGCATGGTATACATAGAGGACAGCACCACAGACCAGCGAATGTATGGGGGTTTGAGCTGTATTGGGCTCTTCAGGGAAGCTGCAGGATGTGGAAGTTTTCACAGCCCCTTTTCACTTAGCTCCTCTGAAGATGACCTGAATTTCTAATGTTTGGTGGGATATTGCCACTTTGAGAAGTCAGCTACTCCTTCGAGTAGGAGTTACTGAGCACAGCAGCAGCAGTACAGGTGCACAAGGAATACACCTGAAGGATTTTGAAAGCAAGCCTGTTCTACCCCTTCCCCTCTCAGAGATAAGGCAAGGCTGCAAACATCTGCTGTACAAGATCAACACACTTCTTTAGTCTTCTCTATTTAAACCGTCCATGTACTGCTCCTGACAATCATCTTAACAAAAACTAAGGTCTATTAAAAAAACCCGACACCCTAAAATACAACTTGCATTCAGAATTAATAAAGCCAGGCAGGAAGTCTCTATCACTAATTGCAATCAGTGCACTGACTATATAAAACAAAAGGTGCAGTGGGGGAATACCTCAATAAAAACATTAAAGACACTATGAAGTCCGTAGCTAGCTCTTCAGCTCCTGTATACACTATGGTAAGTATTTAAAAAGTTAAACAAGTGCAAAAGATCACACACTCACAGCTCTGCCTTGGCCAGAGACGGTCAGAAAAGACCAACACTGCTGGCCTGGCCCTGTGCTTTTTGCCCTTGACTAAAGGTGCATGGAGACAACTACGGTGGAAGGTGAGGTTGGGAAGACAAAGGTGGTGAAAGCACACCAGGAACGTGAGAGCATCACGAAATCACTGAAGCTGGAAGGGACCTCTGGAAATCACCTGCTCCAGCTCCCTGCTCAAGCAGGGACATCCAGAGCCAGTTGTCCAGAAAGACATCCAGGCAGCTTTTTAATGTCTCTACTACCTCTCTGGCCACCTGTGCCAGTGCACAGTCACTTTCACAGTAAAAAACAGTGTCTCCTGACATTCAGCCAAAACCTCACACATTTCAGTTTATGTACAATGGTTCTAGCCCTGCCACTGGGTACCACTAAGAGCTTGGCTCTTTACATCCTCCTTTTGAACACATTGATAAGCTCTTCCCCTGAGATTTCTTCAGGCTGAAGTCCCAGCTCTTATAGCCTTTCCATATATATGGGATGCTCATCCCTTATTTATATTCATGGCCACTCAGTGGGCTCTCTTCAGTAACTCCATACCTCTTTTGAACTGGGAAGCCAGACTAGGGTGCATGGCTGCAGGAATGGCTTCATCAGTGCTGATGAGAAGGATCACCTCCCCAGACCTGCTGGAGAGCTGGAGATGTTTTTCCTAATGGAGGGGGGCAATGGCCTTTGCCACGGCAGAATTTAAGAGCACCAGCTGTGCCACCTGCACTAGTGAGCACTAAAATAACCAACACCGAATGAGATTAGTAGATTCAATGTAGACCTAGATGAACAAAACAAACACCAACTTTCATTTATTCTTCCAAATAAATGCAGCTGAATGTTTTGCTCATACTGATGTGTCTTTATAAGAGCCAGGAAATGAAAAATACTGTAGTAGGAGTAGTTTGGTGCAGTATTATTAAAGATCTAGACTTTATTTCCAGAAAGACTTAAACTAAAGACCAAATAATCAAATCACCCTTCATAAAGTAGCTGTTCTGAGCACAGAACAAGTAGCACCATAACTTTGGTATAAATTACTGTGCTTTCCCCTTATCTTTCCTCTTAAGCAGCTAGCAGTTTGCTTGATTGACTGGAATTACCCTTTATTCCCAGTTCTTCACCGCTATTGCCTGTAATCAGAAACTGCCTGTAGAACAGAAGTCCTTAGGAAAGATCACTAATTTGAAAGACTAGTATGTGGATTAAATTAATTCCCTTGGTAAATTTAATTCTTCCTGGTGAATAATTAATGAAGTTTTGCAAATGATAGCTAGAAATCCTCTTGTTTCTGGAACAGAAAGCCCTCTTGCCAGAATACCAGAGCCTGGAGAGGATACCATGCTAAGTGCAGACGTGTGGAAGCACTAACTCCTTCCTGGAACTTCTACATTATCCAGCAATGCATTTTATTTCTTTCTTGGCAAAAAAAAAAAAAATGTGCTGCTCTGAAGACCATACAGATTCTTCATACTTTTTCATTTCAGTTTCTAAATTAACAATTCCTATTATGATTAGCCACTTGTATATACATCAAACAAGATTAGGTCAAAAGGCCACATGCATAAATCTTGAGTATTTTAATCAGAACATTGCGGGCTTTTGGTTTCCCCTGCCCTATCTCCAAGTATGTTGAAAAGCCATTAAGGCAGAGTATACATGATTAATCCCTGATGAAAATGTGAAGCTTAATGTCTTCTTTATAAAGGTCGTTTGCTGTAAAGTCACTGTACAGCAAGGCAAGAAAGGGCTGTTACTTGGTGACCTAAGTGCAAGATGAGACTAAGGTAAGGGTCATACAGGGCAGCATGACAAGCACTGTAACCCTTGACAGCTTTTCCATTTTTAATAGTGGAATAGATGAAATGGCATCTCACTAAAATAAACACTGCTGCAGAAAAATATCAACCGTTTATCTGAAAAGTTTTAAAGACAAACTATGAACAAATACTTGACCAATGTATGTAAGCCAGCATTCATCAAACTGAAGGGGGTTTTTAACAGAAAAAATTAAATACTACACCTTTTGTGGTCTGTGCCATACTACATAAGTGTGAACAAAAATCAGGATACCACCCTAACCCTACTCCAGTAAAGAAAAGGTTTGAGTCAGTTTTCCAATACTGGTTGTGTAGGCTGCAGGAAAACTTGGCCATTTAAGGAAGTACTTGGAAGTTTTATATTTAAGCATGACTGATAAAATCAAGTATGAGTTGTTTAAAAGGACACTCTCCATTGCCCTGGATGAAAACTAGTGTTTCCCACTTTTTCCTCCTTTGAGAGCTGTTTCATGTTTAACTTCAGATAAAGTAAGGGGTTTGAAAGTTACTGGGAACTATATGTCACAAACTACTTTGCTTCACTCTCTACCATGAAGACCACTCATTTACTGGTATCTTAATGAAACACCTATGCAACAGGTACTACAGCCACCTTTTGATATGATTTGGCACATATTTCATCTCTCTTTACAATGTACATGTAGCAACTTTGGAAAGTGAGCCTCATTTCACTAAGGGCAAAAAGGACAATATAAAATGCATTTTCCATGACTGAAGTGGTATTATTGATAGGAACAGTTGTTACGGGACAAACAACTGTGTACCTGAGGCAAGGGGATGAAAAAAAAACCCAAGGGGACAGTTATTCTATATCTGCAATAGGCAGCTCAACCACGTTTGCTTATCTCTTGACCGAAATAACAAAAGACAACAGATCTTTTTTGAAAGGTCAGCTTATATTGAAAATATCTCTGCAAAAACACCTGCAATAGCGCAAAGTCATACCAAAACAAAACAGATGAATATTATCTTTCTTTAAACTGTTAAACTTTATTATAAATTAAAATTTCTTTACAAAAAATTGCACATAATTGACCACTCTTAGGTTCTGATGCACTGGCATTTGCAAAAGTTTCTTTAATCTTCAAGTTTAATAGTCTCTGCCATGAGTCCAATGCAGAAAAGGGCAGTAAGCAACCCTCTTAGAGCCTTCAAGTGCAAGAAGCATACTTGTGGCCACGGCAGTTACACTTTCCTTAAGAGCGGCTGCTTTTGTTTTAAATCCTGTAATGAAAAGGTCTCAAAAAGGTTTAAAAAAGGAAAAACCCAAAATGGACTAGTTGCTTTTTACTGTAAACACAGCCCAGTAAATTATTCCCAAACACAGATCTCTCAGGCATCAGCGAGAGTGTCAAGTGAATCAGGAACGGCAAAACAAAGAAAACAGTAAATAAAAAGAAAACATAAAAAAATAAAGTCTGTCATTTTGATTAACTATACTTACGTAGATGACGTTATGAGAATCTGGCAGGGCCCAGAAGCAAGGCCAGACAGGGAGTTCATGTTTCCAGAAGAAGGTCATGTTAATTGTTTCCAGGTTCAAGGAAAGCAGACTGGAGACTCGATATGCTCAGGAATACTCATCTGCCTTACATAGATCTTAGGGCATGGATCAGCCTGAAGAACCATTCAACTGATTTGGCATTTTATAGGACTTTAGGGCTGACCATACCCAGCGTTCAGTGATTCTTGTTTTCTGTTCTGTAAGTGTTTAAATTTAAAAGCTCATCTAGGCTGACTCCAACCTCTTGGCACTTGGAAACTAGTTTTCTCAGGTTATCAGTTTTACCTCCTCCTGATGCTTCAAACAAGAGTTGCTGAAAGAGATGGGGAAGCAGATATAAGATTTAGCCAGAGCCTGAGCATCACCACATCTATGGATATGGGATATGCAGAGAATTTATATGAAACCTCAAACTGAATCATAAGGAGAAAACATTACATCTTTCCACAGTGTTGCACATAGAGGTAACTTCTGAAGGGCTCTCTGATATAAATGATGGACCTGTAAAATAAAGGTAAGTATTAAAAGTCAGCACAATTTCATGCACTCAAAATGAAATATTTGAAGCACAAAAATCTCTTGCAATAATTTTTAAAATAGTTTTGAAGTCAAGCATTAAATTGGTACTAAAAGCAAAGGCAAGTTTATGTCTGACCTTAATTCTGACCCTTGTATGAACATGATTAGTTACATGAGGACATGCTATTTTTCTTCACAAGATTCTTGCCTCATTCATTGCACAGGATGGAACACATTCAGGGAATGAAGCAGCTTACTGAGTATTTCTTTCACCACTCAATATGTAGCTTCAAGTCTTGTTTATTGCATATCATCACAATCCTGCAATGAAAATAACTGTTTCATGGGCTTTTTTTCCTTCAGCATCTATCTATCTATCTATGCTTTAACAATCAGTATGAGTCTTTGCAACTCCCAAAAAAAATGGTTTTACCATTTTATGGTTCAAAACAGAGGACCAAAATACTTAATACTAGTACTTACTCGAGTGTCCTTCAACTACTGGTATCTAAAGTCTCAACTTCAATCAGAGTCACTAGGGGAGGTATTTGTTGGCATTTTAAATACTTGTACCCATTTGCACATTCTTTTAACAAACCTTTACATGACCTCTGAAGGAAAAAAATGACAGGTTCTCCAAGAACAGGAAATCCAGAATCTGAATCACAATTCAATTTTAAACGAATATCCTACTTGTTTACTAGAAAATCCAGTTATCTGGAACAATCACTGATTTGTGTAAACAGTCCTAAGTGCTCACTACATCCCAAACCAAGACCCCCACAAAACCCAACTGCACTGTGTGTGCCTACTTAAGTGATTTCACCACATACCATATAATTAGTGAGGTGGTTGCAGAAGAAAACCACAAGATTTCTTCTGGGTGTAATCCAGCTACAATGTTTCACATATGCCTTAATTTTAATTGGTTCATTTTCTCTAAGGGCCCTCTTTTTTATGCATTTGACATATACTTTTCTAGCCAAACGAACCAGCCACCAGCCTTACTATAGGCAGTGTCTTAAGATGTAGTCCATCTAATACAATGACTGAAGCAGGGATCTGTGACTAATTAGAGATTACACCAAACCATCAACACAGAGACAGAATTAAGGTTGAACAGGCAACCCAGCCTTTGATATCTCCTGACTTTGAGCTATTTGATCTAACAAAACAAATAATTCTGCTTAGGGGACATTCTTTTTAAACATTCTAGGAGACCATAAAAAAGGAAAGAAAACATTTTGTATGTGAATCTAACAGCCATGCTACCCTTTACGTTTCAGTTAAAGCTTTAACATTGATTCAGAAGAAAGACCACTGACAAAAACAAAAGGATGCTAAGAATAAGTCACTACAAGAATGACACAAAACCAGATACAGCACAGGAGTAGCTCAAATACCACAAGCAAGTGATGAGTCACAAATCCAGGGCCTCATGACAACCCCCACCCTCAAATACACAGCATCTTTCCACAGGCAGAAGAGTATTTTGAAGGTGACAGCAACAATACCAGGAAGATCATTCTGTTTGAAAAGTAATTCAGTTGCTGTGCCCAAAAACCTCTCCTGTGTTTGTACACAGATTTACTAATTAGTACTTCGGGTAGGGAAATATCACTCTATTATTATTGGCAAAAAAGGAACTGGTGTCTTTTGCGTGGCCAGGAACTATGCAAACTCTTCCCATACATTAGTTTGGCAAGCCCACCCCTCCAGCTACTTCCCAGAACCAAAGAATGGTTTGGGTTGGGAGTGACCTTACAGATCATCTAGTTCACAAACCCCATCATAGGCAGGGACATCTTCCGCTAGACTAGACCAGGTTGCTCAAAACCCCACCCAGTCTGGCCTAGAAACCTCATCCCTGCAAGTGATCTGCAACTTCTCTGGGCAATCTGTGTCTCACCACCTCACAGTAAAGTTGTTTTTCCTAATACCCAATATAAACCTTCTCTCTTCTAGTATGAAGCTATTTCCCTCTTGTCCTAGTAGCACATGCCCTTGCAAAAAGTTCTTCTCCAGCTCTCCCGTTCACTTGTAAAGATAGTCATTAGCATCTTCCAGCACGAGTCTTGCTTCCCTCTGCTAGAACTTAAAATACGACAATCTCCTCCAGGTAAAAAAAATAAAATGGGAGAAGAATACAGCCTTCCTAGCATGGGAAAGATACACAGAAAGAATATGCACTCATTATATAATCCATTCTACCCCTATTGACAAAAACATTTCTCACACGTGAGGCAAATGTTTTGGTGTTCATAAGCTAGAGTACAACTAACTAGAAATCTTGGATTTACGAGATGACCATTGCTTTGGGTGAAGCTAAGGTATGAGAAGTTTTACATAATTTCATAATTACTCATTTTAGTACACTGCATTGACTTACTTCTCTTTGTCCCATTAGAAAGCATTCGGCAGCAATGGCTCTGAAGAAAAGAAATATATAAAAACATTTATTCTTGAATTATTTTAAATGCCATTAATGGCAGAATACTGACTGTGGAATGGAATTACTAATTCCTTGAGAAGAAACTAACTTCCAATGAGGTTAATCTATTGTGAAAAGATAAAAATAGCCATTTTTTAAAAACAACCTTACATGAGCAAGACATTTCAGTGGTTCCCCATTATGAACAAACACTGAAGAAAAAGATCAGTTCAGCATCACTGGATAATGGAGAATACTGCTATTGTGATATATAAAGGGGAGGGGTAGAGAGGGGGAGACAGAAGTCAATAGTTGAATTTAAAAAGGCAACTTGTAAATACATCATTCATATTTATCTGCATAATATCCATTCATTTAGGTTTCTCCCAAGAGGGAAATTTCATTTCTCATTTTAAAGCAGTGACAGTGTCTCTGTCTGCTGTAACAAACAGTTACTCTCTAAATAATAAGCTAATGAAAGAGAAGCTTCCAGTACAAGCCCAACTGGAAGGACATTTCAGATTTACCTTTGTGAAGTAAACCTTACAAACAAAAGCAATATCTATGAAAACAGATGTATGACTGTTGCATTACATTTTCCAGATGGCCAGGCATGTTGGGATATTATATGTAAACATCTTGGCTTGCAGTTTCAGAATCTGAACATTGCTCTCCTCCCAGTATCGCAGAAGCAGTCTGTAAAAGGCATTCATGAGAAAGGAACACTGCTCTAATCACTTGGAACAGAAAAGCTATCCAAAGATACAAACACATTACACAAAACATGTTATACCTAATCTGAGTCAAGAGCTGCAAGTCGGAAAAAGCCCAAGCCACCATATACAATATTGACTGATCATGCTCTCAGAACAAAACAAAACAAAAAAAGTTAAGATATACTTTCAGAGAATATCTAAGAAGTGTGAAATCAGAGAGAAAATATGATCTTGGCATATTACAAGATGACAAGTGGATTACACGTCCACTTTTAGCATGCACAAGGTAACTGCACATTTGAAAGGAGACAAATTAGTTTTATAACTAATGTGGCTAGAGATGCTGTTCAGTCAGTTCTGCTCACCCATTTCATGCAGCATCAACACTGTCTAAAGGAGCTGCAAATTCCATCCAGACAGAACTGCAACTTGGTTTAAAATGAAGCCATTCAATTCCATGTGCCAAAGGCAGGCGTGTCACCCTCGCTCCATGCTCACAACCACACACACTCACTTCAAGCCTTGCTTTGAGTTCTTTGGGGTCACTGTTGATGATGAATAGTGTTTTGGGACTTTTCAATATTACTCAAATATTCATGCGTTCAGTGCACCTGAACACAGTAAAACATGGACTCTAATCCTGGAAGAGCACATTTTGAAATACTGTTCAAGAGTCAGTGCAACGCTTACATTAACTGGTTGTTTCCCATCAGATTTTCTTTAAATTATGATTTATCATTGCTAAATAAATGTCAAGTTAAGCCTTAAGGTAGCATTGTTACAGACTGGTGCATTCATTTTTATTTGTTCTAGAATTATACTGGTAATAGATCATCAAGTAACAACAAGATTTTAATATATATCTGACTTTTCTCTACCCACTTGAAATTTTGACCATTTGTAGTCATCATGTACAATGCAGAGTTAGTTCCTGTATAATTATAACCTGCCTGTAGACAGAACAGAACATTGCCAAATCTAAGACTGAGATGACGTCAGAAGGCACAATATGCCTCAAGCAACATGCAGTAATAGAGGAACAGTTTATTTCTGTAGTAGAAAGTAAATCATGCACGTCTAGCACAAAAAACAATAGTTATGTTAACTGTCTGCCTTGATTAAAAGTATTTTTACATACCTCAGTGCAAGTCCAGGATTAGTAGGCATGGTAGAACAAAACCGTTCCAAGGTTTTGGAATGCTGAGATTTTGGAATGCAGCTCAAATAAAAAAGAATTACCTGTAGAATTTGAATTATAAACATTAATCCACTTTATAGCTTTTGTTTTGCTAAGAACAACGGTACGACAAACTATGAACACTATGACTAAAATGAGTTGCCACCTTCAAACCTTATTCCTCAAGGGTACAGAAATCAATTTGTATAATATAAAGTTAGTGTCAAGTTGCTAGCACCACATATTTTAGTCCTTCTAGCCTGCATTTAGTGAATAAAGATAAATGCACTGCTTGTTAGCAAAATGGGATCCAGGATTTCTATAAGCTTTATTCTGTCTGTTACAAATGCTCAACTTTTTCCTCCTGCTTTATTCTTTCTATTTCTCAACCAATATAATTTCTATGATCAAAACTGTTTCCATCTGCCAGTGGTACAGCTCTGCAGACCCCTCTTGCTTAACCATGTCTTCCCTCTCTTACACATTCTCTCTTTTCCCAAAACCAAAACTCATTTGTCATTAACATGCCATAAAGTTTCTCTTTGCATTACATGACCTTTATTTGAAAAGGTCACTGCTAGATACTCTTCTACTCAAAAAACTACTACACTCAGACACTTCTTTTTTTTCTAGCTCTCAGTGTTCATACACTGATGCTGTACTTGAACAAATAGATTACAGGTACCTGCTAACAGGTCATCAGCCTCTTTGTTTAGCTAAAACTGTCCACAGACACATTTTTACCTTATTATGAAACTCATAATTGGTCCAATAATCAGCAGTACTAAATGGAATTGGATATCTTGTGGGGACTGTCACCAGACATCTGTTCACTAGATCAGTAAAAAGCTTGAATTCTTGAACTTTGTTGGTGGATTCAACAACTTTGCTATTGAGAAAAACAAGGTAACTGGAAGAAAAAAAAAAAGAAAAAAGATGGTTCTGGTAGCCTTCACTTAATAGTTGAGATTAATTAACCTTCTTCCTTTAAGAACTTACTCCAACCAAATGTTCTGAACAGTTTCCTGCTGCATCACTGCCCCCAGAGCTGCTTCATAAGCATCCAGAGCTTCACCAACACTTGCATGAAGAGACTGGCACAAACTGTTTACATAAAAAGATAAAAACTGTTGTATGTCAAACAATATGTGTAATTACATATTAAGAGTAAGACACAATTAAGAATTTCCCATTCTCAGATGCAAGAAAAAAAACCAGTGCTTTCAGTTTAACAGTATCATGGACTAATTTATCAGTCAATTTATTAGAATGGGTAAGTTTCAAAAGCAGGTAACAAGGAATGATAAAGCAACCACGAAGTTTAAAATGCAACCCTTAAAAAGAAATTAAATATTACAAACTGTCTTCTACTCTTGTAAAGTACCCTTTACTAATCCTTCTAATAGGAGTGTTCTAACTGCTATAGAATGGAGACAAGTCTTGAGTTTCCATTTGGAAAGCTCCAGAACCATACATTTTGAAGTCTGATTAAAGCAGCTTGGGAAGTAGTATCACTCTCTGGCAACAAAGTTAGTATTCTGAAACAAATATTATCAGTCTGGGGGGTAGAAACACACTGACTGTGTCAGAGGGAAAAAAAACTGACAAGAAAGGTCAATGAAAAAAAGGTAAGACTTTCAGTAAGTAATGGGGGGGGAGGGGGGAATCTAACAACCTCATAAAGAAGGAGAATACAGAAATATATAAAGTAAGATAGGGCTGACCTTGCTACAGAACCCTCCTGACTGAAGTCACATAATCAGTGCCCGATTCTACTCCTGCTTTCCTCAGGAACTATGAACTAAATCACCAATTTGCTACTCTGAAATAGTGTGTATATACATTTGTGTGCACACATACAGGAGTGCACACACAATAAGATCTTTCCAACTAAAACATTGTTACAAGACCTTTAAGGCTTTGCTGATTTCAATCTCTTTTCAGTTGGTAAAAGTGAACTTTTACGTCTTTTGTCCTCCATACCTGAAGAAAGGAAATATAGATACACAGGCCCAGGTACCTAGACACTTACTGTAGCAAAACTCAAACAGAGAAACACTCTACTAGCTCTGAAAGTAATTTAGGCACTTATCTCAAGAACACTTATTTTCCCTCTTAGAAGCAGGTGCTAAAATACAGGAGAATCTGAGCT
The DNA here is from genome assembly GCA_013397775.1 of Eulacestoma nigropectus. Taxonomy (NCBI): domain Eukaryota; kingdom Metazoa; phylum Chordata; class Aves; order Passeriformes; genus Eulacestoma; species Eulacestoma nigropectus. The sequence goes on along the minus strand of VZTE01006155.1, from coordinate 739,350 downwards.
TAAGTCAGGGTACCTTATGACTAAATAGTGACCTTAAGTGTCTTAGTAACAATACTTCTAATGTGAAAGGGCCAAACTCAAGAGGTATTTTGTAAAAATAAAAAATTAAGCTGGTATTAATAGACAACGTAAGAAAAACCCCACAAAGGTAATCTTTATATAAGGTTTAGGTTAAATTTTCTTGAAAACCATACATTTTACCTGTAAGTTGTCCACCAATTAAAAACAATAAGCAACACTGTTGAAGAAGTTTTGAGGAGTCCTCAGTATGTGAAGCAATATCATCCTTGCCCTTTTACTTACCTGAAAAGCCAAACAGCTACTTGTGAAGACTGACAAATCCAGACCACGAAGTGGTAAACTTCCTAAACAGCCTAAGCAAGCACTTCAGTAACCACAGTTAAGTAACTAGTGTAAGTTACAGATCGCTAATACTGTGGTGTCTGGCAACCCTGTATAATGCTGCTATCAAAAGGAATGATGAAAGAAAAAAAAAAGAAAGAAAAAAAGATTGTGTATACATGACAAAGATATGTTCCTTTACAACCTCTTGCAGAGGAACAGGTCACCCTCCTGCATTACTTTGCTGTGGAGCTTCTCCATGAACAGCTGAAACAATGAGTCAAGGAGCTGGGGAGACCAGGAGTAAACAGAATGGAAACTTTTGTAAAGTAGAACTATTGTAAAATAGGGAGACAACTGAAAGCCACAAGAAAGAAGAACACTACTAGCAGCAGTAACCTAAACCAAAAGTAAAACAAACAAAAAAAATTATTTGGGAGATGAACACACCTATTACTATTCCTGTAGGTCAGAATTTCTGAAAGACTTCTCAAAGCAGAAAATTTAAGTTCATATGCAACTCTGTTTCATAAAATTATCTCCATTGTGCATCAGGCCAGTAGGTTCTCTAAGGACTGGCCAATCATTTATTGAGAGAACTCAAAGTGATACTCTCTTAGGCAAGTAATGAATACTCTGATTTTGAAAATGCAATTTACAAAGACCCAACAGCTGTTTCTCAGAAATTCCTTAAAATCTCACCAGTAGATCTGCCACAGATGTGGGATTTGCTGGTTAACAACATCATCTGTAAGATGTTCTTTATAGAGAGGTGATGTAAATTCAATTGGCATTGGAAAATTCAAGAGATATCTACAAGAGAAAAAAGGAGTAGTAAACAAGAATATCCTTCTATGTGGAAGAATCCTATGTAGATGTAATATTCAGTTACCAAGTCCAGTTCATGAAAAATACTAAAAAACATGCACTTTTCCTAGATTTCAGTTTAACTCTATCCAGAAAAAATCTGTACAGAAATCATTACACAGAAATACAGAACTAATTAATACAGAAGGCATTTACTCTCTCCATTATGTACAAAGTTAAATGTTGCCTTATATGACATTTTGCCCTTCCTTCATAAAATACATCAAGTACACAAACAAACGTAAGCAAGAATAAAATCTAACACCTAGCTTAAGATAACATTTCAAAAGTTCATCTGAATGAGCTTTAGCACGGAAGGCTTTTGCTTTGAAGATCTTCAGAGGCATGTATTTTGATCACAGGGAACTTGCAAATTTCAAAACTTGTGTGAACTATTGTAAAATTAACATTCTCTTAACCTGCTAACATTCAAGAGGAAAATCATCAGGCTATATACAAAACCTGTATCTTTTCATCAATAATAATGCGATCAATAACATGCTGGACATGTTGATTGAGGTCTTTCACAAGTGCCTAAATAGTGTATTTCAGATATGCAATTTTAGGCTCCTAGCTTTAGGGAAAAAAAATTAAACAAAACCAACGTTGGCATAGATATGATTTGATTTTCATTGCCCAGATTCAGACATTCAACTTGCTTGCTGTTTTATTTTTAGATGCTCATGGTTTTATAAATTATTGTCTATGCAAAAACAAGTGTAAACCTTATACCAAATCATCATTCACTGAAGTTCTGGCAAAACATGCCATGCTAAAAAATAGAGTTTAAAAGTTCTAGACTACCACATTATTTAAGAAAATGTCAATACTGCCAACATTTAAATTAAAAATTATTCTAAACATACCTTAAGAGATCCATGGAACCATGCTGTTGGCATGTATTCTCAAAGAAAGCTGCCACGAAATCTTGCAACAGTGGAAGAATACTGCTTGACCTTTCCTGTTTTGTTGTTTGGGGTTTTTTTTTTAAAATAAAAAAATTAAAATCAAACATCAACCTGAATATAGTGAGTGTAATTTAAGCAAAATAAGTAAGCGGTGTGTCTATCTCTGCAATGCTCCATTATCTTCATTTTCTCAAGAATGAAGTTTAAATGGGGCAGTCAGCAGCAGAAAGAAGTTGAAAAAATATTGCAGGGCGTACTTTTACTTTCCTCATTCTTGCTTAACACTGAATTAGAACAACCCAAACTATAAATTTATGATTTTATGTAATTTCTAAGATTATCTTTTATCATGTCACTTGTCTTGACCATTATACTTTTCCTATTTATTTAAAGGAGTACTAGACATTATAAAAATATCACTAAGTTGAATCAGTTTGACAAGCTTTTCGAACAACACACAAACCCCAAACTTTGTAGAGCTAGCAGACCAGCAAACAAGTTTTGATGTGGAGTATTACCTGTGAAACAAGAAATTTACACAACTGATAAAAAATTTCTGCATTCTGAGGATTCTTCTCAAAAGCTCCCATCCACACCTTGTGGGCATTTTCTCTCTGCTCCATCTGCAAATACAAGGTGGCCAAACTCTCCAGGAGCTGACAGTTGTTAGGGCAGAGCTCCAATAAAGATCTACAAAGTTCTGCAGCAGACTCCCACCTTAAAGAAAAGCAAAGGTAAGTTAAAAAAAAAAAAAAAAAAAGAGTCAAGTACTACAGTTAAGAATGTCTTGAAACAACTGACCTTTCAAGGAGTTTCAGCAAAGCTATCATGTTTCTGTAGAGAGGAAAGCAGATAGCTATTCTTTTGTCAGCCTCAAGGCTTTCATCAGTACATGTTTGGACTGCATCTTCAAAACAAAAGTAAAAAATGAAGCCTTTACACCTCAAGCAGTGTCAAAGTTATGTGAAGCCTTAACATAATAAAATGTCTCCTTTAACACAAGGAAAAAACATCAGTGTGAAAAGATTATTTCTGAGAGCGCTGTTTTTGCAAAATATTAGAAATAGATGATCATCTTCGGAAAAGCTCTCTTTATACTTATCGCCACAGTACAAAGACAAAAATCTTTGTTTCATCTCTTACTCATTTTAAAAACAGGAAACATCCTACCAATGAAATATTAAAGCAACATTACAGATAGAAGCATATCCCCAGATTTAAAAACACATTCCAGGATTTACAACATAGCTACTGAAAGCTATTGAGACAAATGCTAATACAGAATATTATTTTTCTCCTCAGCATAATAAGTTACCCAACAATGAACACCCCATTACCATAGCTAGACTGCCTTCACTCACACAGCTGGGCTACTCCACTGACTTTGAGTATTTCAACACTGCACTACCACCAACAGCATATTCTCAGTGGCAACTCAATACTGCTGCTGGCTAACACACTAAATACTGACATTTATAAATACTATACAACAGCATTTGCCTGCTACTGTGAAGTCTGACAGCACCACCATAAGTTAAAAACTCAATTTCTTCTAATATCTTCATTTTACATTTTGAAAAATTTATTCAATTTACTTAAACTGTAAATTAAGATAAACACATGCATTATTCTGCCTCTTTTAAGGAAAGACACTAACATTTCAGGAAAGCAACTTTCCAATAAACACATCCTAGTGAGAGAAAGGGGGAAAGGCTAAGAAAGAATGACAACTGAAGCTTGGCTTTATGCTTGCATAAGCCCAAGAAAACTAGCAATATCATAAAATTACAAGCCATTGACTGGTCTTTTCCTCTGAACTAGCACATTCTACCAAGATAAAGCTGTGGCTTGGAACCACAGACAAAAACCTCAGTGTGTTTGTTAAGCTTGTTCCACCCAAGAATGTCGATTCTCCTCACTACTCCGTTCAAATCAAAATGAATACATTGGATTAATTCAATGGCTTAACATAGTCAAAAGCAATATTGCACTGCCTTGAAATTCCAGAAGTTGAATAATACTTCTTGAATTACAACATGTGGAGAATGCATTAAATACTTACTACCTTAATCTTACCTTCAAACATAGCTAAGAGTGTATCAGGATCAGTCTTCACATCTTGAACTGTCTGCCATGGTATTAAAAACGGCTCTTTGTGCACAATCCTTGAAGGACTGACATTAGCTGGATCATAGAACTTGACTGGGAGAATACCAAATTCAATTAGATGTATGTAAGCCAGCCAAGCCAAGCAACGGTCACTCGCAGTAAGGTGTTCTGATATTATCTTTTCATTTGCTGATTTTAAAGCATTCTGTAAAGGTTAAAAGAAATACATTACACTTCAACCACAAAGTCTTCAGGATTTAAGAATGAGAAAAGAAAACAGGAAGGGTAGGTTTTAATATTCTCAATTTTTTTCCATAGAAAAGACAGGAACTAATTCTTTATGTAAATCAGGATCATATTCAGCTTATGTGAAAGGGTGGCTATTCAAATCATGCAGTTTCTAGTAAAGGTTCAGAAAAACCACAGAAGATTCTTATTGCAAAAAGTGAAAAGAGAGACACTTTGAAAACATGCATCTCCCAACATATGTTCCCATTTTCCTGCTTTATTCTCCTCTTACCTCCAGTTACATAGAAGTAATACAGTAGCTCTAGATACAACTCATCTACAACCTGGATTCAACTCACTATATCCTACTAGGTTTTGTGCATTTGGGGTTGTTTGTTTGGCTTGGGATTTTTATTTATTAAATTCTATTTGTAAAGCTACTAAGTTACAGCTATTCAAGTTTACTGAAAGGGCCACCATCTCTAGACATAATGTTTTAAAAAATGTTTTGGAAACCTTACTGAGAGCAAGGACACTATTTCAAATTTTTCTACTAGTCATATGCAAAGATAGAGTAGTCCAGCTAAACTAGCAGATCCCAAGAAAAATAATTAGAGCATGCAATTAAATAAAGTCTAAACATAAATTCCTTCTAAAATACAACAGAATCTCACGACAAGTGATGTGCCAACATTTTCCTGGACAAACACAGTCATGATGATCAAAGAATGCATTTTTCAAGGGAATTCATGTACTTGCAAATTTATGCAAAATTCAGCAGGACACATGTCCTGAAGTAGGTGAAAACTGGTGTTTCAAAAGCATTTCACTTATTCAGGCCACAAAATACTTTGAAAAAATTGCTTTCAAGTTTTCTAATACATACCGCTATTTACTCTGAAGTAGCAGTTACTTTGAAATTATTTTCTCTGAAATATGATTAAATAATCTCTTGCCAAGCCATTCTTTTCCACTACATATTTCAGATTCATTTACAAAAAAAGGTTTGGCTTTGTGATGATGCTTTACAGAAAGGTAAGGGTAACCAACCAGTGTTATTCTCCCTGGATTCTCTCACTGGATTTCCATGTTGACTTGACACAATGTGTTTTTTCTCCCTCTGTTCTTTTTATTCATTCAGACTTACGTTTCTCAGTACATGTGGGGAAAGCCAGCGCAGCATTGAGCTTTCCCATTCCAGCTGGAGCCAGACAAAAGCCTGAAGGCCTAAAACTCTGTCTAAGGACAGTGACAGGCTGCAGCAAGGAACACGCGGCACCTGCTGGCAGGAATGAAATAACCTGCAACTGAAAGGACAGAGCTCCCGCTTTGGGAGAGGATGATGTCCATTTCTGACCCTCAGCCACCACTTTTATCATCTACGCAACAGTTAACAGTTACCTAACTTATTTCTACAGTCATAGTTCTGGCCTGAGATAACTCAATGACTTCGGAGTTCATAGGAGAAATAAAATCTGATATAACATTCTCTAGGTTTGAGAGCAGGGTGATACTGTTCTTTCCCAAGAACTACTGGTTTGGTAATTTCTGTAGCAATTTTCAATACCTGAGGCATTACTAACAGGCCCTTCACTGCAAAAACCTGATCTATGGCTTACTAGAAACCAAAAAATAAAGTATCTCCCTGAGAATTATTTTGAGACATAGTAGTCTAGGCTATTAGCTACTCAAACAAAAAAAGTAGGCAACAAAACCCCCAAAGGTATTCCCAGATTACAATGGCATCGTAGCTCAAAGCAGAAGCCTCTATTTGTTGAAGGAACTCTCTTAAAGGAAGGCACAGTTCCTCTAAAGTTCAAACTATCACAGTCACAGGCATTAAAAAGGTAAAGCTATGAAAACTCCTGAGGTGGTAACTTGGAAGTTACCTGCAGCAGAACAAGAGCATTCTGATGTCTTCCTGTAAACAGGCTTAAATGAACCCTGTAGAGCAGAGTCTCCAGCAGCTGAAAGGACACAAGATTTGGATTTTCTCCTCCCTCTGTCACTTCCATTAGGAACTGCAGCATCCTCCCACACACATAGTCTTTTCCATCAAAGGAATTCTCCAAATTCAAAAACTAGAGAGAAATAAACCATAATAATAACAATCACAATACAAATAAAGCTTCTAGGTTAAAGCTTAAAAATCACACAGATCACAACCTTCGAATAATGTCTCTTGCTATCTCATGAACCGTGTTTTCCCCTCTCACACCAAATTTCCATACTGGACCTTAAAACACACACTTTTGATATGTACAAGAACAGCCAAATTTTGCAATCAAGGTAACATCTTGATTTTAAGTAACTTTGACTACATGAGAAAAAGTGATGATTTCTACAAATAACCTGCAAGAACTTGAACTGTTTCCTTTTCAACTTTTGAGTTTTCAAAAAGTTACAGTGCTTTTCATCTGACACTGTCCCTGTCATACATACTGACTTTATACAGTAGAAAACACACACTTACGGAACACTTCATATATACTTTAAAATTTTTACTTACTGTCCACCAGATTTGGTAAGAGGGAGCATATTCCACTGCTGTTTCACACATTTCCTGTATTTCCTCCTTGGTTCCTCTTTTTGAGAAAAGTCTGAGGTAATGACACCAAATTTCAGGATTTTCTTTGTTGTTCTCAAGGGCTCGAGCCAAAACATTTAAAGTAGAATCTAAACACTCAGACGACGAGCTGTAAAAATTAAAAATTTAAAACAGTACTCACATCAACTGTGTTGGTATTATGACTTACACAACATCAAATATGAAAATAGATGCTTTTAATTAGAATGGAACTCACACACAGTACACCATCTTTTTTTACAGATGTTGTCCTTTACTATCAAAGTTTCAAAGCTGCAGCAAGTTTTCAACCATCAGACGTTATCAGGTACAATTACTATAGTGCACAGAAATAAGTATTCTATGAAGATTGTCAATTCAAATAAAAGGGTCTAAATTAATTAAAAATGGCTAAGATTCATCTGTAAGCAAAGTTCTCAAGCTGCAAGGATATAAAGGCATTTACATCATACAGGCTTAAGAACTTAAGTAGGGATTTTAAAGGTGTAGTAAAGTAAGCTATATTTTTGTTAAATATTTAATGAGTAATAGTAAAAGAATGAAACTTTCTACAGTCATTAAACATAAGCCTTTATTTCAGCATATCATGCAGGTTCTCTGTCTCTAAGACATTAAAAAAAAGCAATTTTCTTTATGGAGATAACGAATCATGAGATGATACCCACCAAGTAATATATGATTAGCTAAAATAACTGACTATACTGCAAACCACAGAGCTGAGCTTTAATTCATAAATACATCTTGCATAAAACCACAGAATGCTTCTGAGGCCCCATTTATTCTGAAAACATCTTTAGAAATTATTTTGCATGGACATTTATGACAAGAAAAACACAAGTCTCAAAAAAACCCCTAACACAGCTAACCACGCATATGTCTGAAGCTTTCCCAATGCCACTACTTTCACCTACTACAGCAGTCAAATTTCTTCAGAGTACCGAGGAAGGGGGGAATGCGAGAGGTGGCTGTTTTAAGAAAAGGATGCGTATCTTCCTCTAGGTTTTCTCCCTTCTTTTCTTGGTTGTTTCCCAAGTACACTTATTTTTAGAAGGCATGCTCTTCTCATGCTGCCACTTGCTGGTAATACTTTGATTACTGGCCTTTCCAGTTCTACCCCTTCTATTGTTCAGGCACCTATTGATACAATTAAAATGATTTTTCCTACATTTTCCATTATCCACAGTTTAAATAAGGTTTTTAAAGCAGATCTGCTCCTCTCTGTTCCCCTTGCTTCCTGTTGCAGTTGCTCAACTGTACCTCAATTAAAACTGAAGTCAACACTCATAAATGGATGAAACCACCATGACAGAATTCTTATTGAAATGATCTGATTGCCAATAGAAACACAGTACCCTGCAGCATAAGTTTAAGAAAGAAAAGCTAGAGAAACTTAGAAAACCAAAGTAAAAAAAAAAAAAAAAAATCACAAAATAAGAAACCAAGTGCTCAACTGGACCATTTCTACAGGGATAAAACCAACTAGAACTGTTCTTATAAGAAAGTTTGCTGATGAAAGTCATTTCAAACATTATTCCAACCATTCACTCTGTAGAGCAGAATGATTTGAGTTCATTGGTCCACTTTTACTGCTGGAAGTACAATGTTCCATTGTAATCTTACACTGAGCACTTTTCAAACATGAACAACGACTTCTCCCACACTACTTTCCATCAACTTCTGCTCTGAATCAGAACCTACTCAAAGATAAACCATCAGTGTCATTTATTACTCATATACTATACTAAGTACAGTAGGAAATATAATCTAATCTACTTTTTAACCTGGTTTAAAGTAATAAATTATTTGTGGCATTGTTGGAGGAAGTTCTTTACATTAAATAGGAAACTTGATCATAGCAGTATAGGTAAACGTAGCAAGTGTCTAAAATGTAGCGACATACCCTTCATTTTGATTCAAGTATTTATATGCAAGTTTGATCCAAAGCTGTACATCACAGGGGTTTTCTTGGACACTTGCTTCCAAGTTGGAAATGTCATCAGTCTCACTTGTAAAATACCGGACATCATCTGGAGTCACCACAGCATCAAGCACTAGAACTCTTTTTTTATGTTCTGTGGGATGGGCTGTAAATAATATACAAATTTTAGAAAAAAAAGAAAATTGCCTTTTCAAAACAGTAGTGACCTGTAACTCTCACAAGAGGTGGCATTTATATATTTCAAGTATAGCCATTGATCAGAACTAAATAGCATTACCTCAGCGTCCTTCAAACTGTATTGCCTGTAGAGAACTGGTTATATTTCAAATGCGAAGGAATGAAATAAATAGCAGCAAAGGCTGCCTTGATCAACAGACACCAGCTGAGGCAGTTCATTAGGCACCATTAGTAACTAGACATATCTGACAAAGAAAAATTTATCTCAATTCTGAATCTCAAAAAATCCTTTTTAGAGGATTTGCTAACAAATCCTAAAGCTCCTACTTGCAACAGTCACATGTGATACACTGCCAGGTTACTCATGCTCTAGCAGCTTCCAAATGCTGTTTAATAGCACCTTTTTTTAACTTCTGACCTCACAGCAAATACTAACTCTGTACAAATTTATGCTAACTGAATACTGATGTTTTACTATCTAAAGTTCAGGGGAGAGGGGGAAGGAGAAGGTGAGGCTGCTGAGAGAAAATAATTTTTTTTTTAAATCCTAATGGTGTATCAGCAAGGCTGAAACATTCTAGGGAAATAGGTCCTTATGCTCCTTTTAAGAACAGGTAATTAGAAATTCCACCTTAATTTCCAGTCACATTAAAGGAAAAAATCTAATAGAATTACAAGTGCAGTTCAACCTTTACCCATAAATTTATGCAAAATAAAGTTTGCATACAGGTAGCATAAAGTCAAGAGAACTATTAAAAGCACTGGTTTTCTCAAGAACCACTTTAAAAATCAAATGTTAGAAAGAGGTGGGTGGGTATTTTCCTCCAGTACTCTTTTTAAAGGGTGCCACACATCCAGATTACCATATTTAATAGGTCCAACAAACTGTTCCTCTTCACTGCTGCTACTATCTAACAGAGGTTTTCTCCAGTACTTTGGTCTCCATTTCCTTTTCTCTTTCCAAGTTGTATGTGGAGGTGCTGTAAACAAACAGAGTAGTAGAAATCCTTTCACTTTTCTGTATTCAAGAGTAAAATATTTTTCCTGATAAAGATTTTAGATAAAAAAATTCTGTGAGTTCAACAGAAGTGTATAAATTTCAATACTACTTATTTAAAATTAATTGTGCTTAAAAGCATAAATAAATTCTACAAATGGAACTCAAAAACTATTATATTATTGCCTTAAAACAAAATTTGTTGTCTTGAATCCACCATAATCAGAATTTATAACACTAAGATAAATAAACTAAGCAACAATAAGAAAAAATATTCTTGGTTTACAAAATAATCAAGGTACTTACATAATTTTTAAAAGTTTTTATACATTGTATTTAATCTACCAAGTTACTTACTGTGACTTTTACTCTCATTGACATTGCTGGCCAGAAGAACAGCCATCTGATCCACTGACATACGATCTCGGTTAATACCAAAAAGTTTTTCAACATATTTTTCTGAAACAAGAATACGTGTAGCTTAGGTAAGCATACAGATGAAAACAGTTAAGTAACTTAAAAACAATTTAATACAATCTACGCTAACTTTATGAAATATGACTGCTTTAAGAGGTATGGTGATTTAACACACTAGCACAAAGAAATGAAAAAGAAGGAAGTTCTGTTTGGCAACTTGCCTATATGGCAAAGGCATTGTTATAAAATTTCAGCTCCACCGAAACAGGTCAGTCCAGTACTTACAGAAAGAACTAAGGAAGGAGAGAGGTAAAGATTCCATGCTCATTGCTCCCCAACACCCTGAATCCCAGCAATACTTTATTTTTTGAGTGAAATGTTCCTCAGATCAGTGATTGTTTTCTTTTTGTAAGATACCAAGGTAACTACCCACTACAAAGGACTGAAATGGACAACAAAAGAAACTTCATATAGCTTTATCTTATATATTCCTTCACATCAAAGTCCTTGCACCCAGAGCTTTTAATGAAACCCATTCCCTTCAGAAATGAATTTTTAGATACAAAAGAAAACAAAAGACTCTTAACCTGTGGCAGCGCTGATTTCCTCATCAGTGCTTTTTTCTGAACAGCCAATCAGTTCTAAGTTGTAAGACAAAATATCCTGAAAGAGCTGCTTACGGCTAGGAGTGCAATCTTTCATGTGCTGCCTAAAATGAATAAATAACCAATTAATATGTTTATCATAGCAATAAATTATTAAGAAAGTTTTAGTACACACTAGAGTGAGGCATAAAGAAAACAATACCTACAAAAAAATCTATTGTTTGCTTTGATGTTTGGTTAAATATACCAGGGCCTTTTCTAAACTTAAACCTACAATAAGTAACTTAATCTCAGTTCTTATTATTTCACTACAGCCTTACTCTTTAAATTACATGTCTACACATTGTTTTGCAATAACACAAAACCACAGTATTTAGAACCTTCCAGTTTAAATAAGGTAATTATAAGAATTAGTTATCACTTTGTATTTTAAAGAGTCAAACAATGATTTGATGACAACAGCTAAAAGCTGATCCAGAATAAAGTTCACTCCTAATTTTTCCAGTAGCTAAGTATCCATATTGAGTTCATTCCTAACCAATTCATATCCACTTTTAAATATACTGCACAACACTGTGTAACAAATTATTTTTTAATACAATTTAGCACCAGCCTTTAAAGAAACAAACTTAGCCAGTATTCTTCAAGGAAACTAGAATTACAATACTACAATATTATTATTTTTTTACTTAATCATGTATTTGGTATATACTTTTCATCTTAAGTGTGCTTAACAGTATCAACCACTTTGTGAGGTTCTACAATGAGTTGAAGCTACACTGAAGTTGTATGAGACCAGTTCCATTTGAACTACTAGAAAAAGGTGAAATACAGGCCATACTATTTTTCTAAATTTACATTTAAAGAGCCTCCTCTTTTTTCATTACTTTGATGAAATTTTTCTTCCAACTAAGCATCTGCAATAGAGTATTAAAAACAACCTTGTCTAGAACTTGTGCATAGGACCACATATCTAGATCTTTCGAAGAGAAGAAAACCACACTTATTTCAGACTCAGAATAAGACATCTAGAAGAGAGGTTTAGTTTAACTCAAGAAAATTGAACTCACCACTGACAGTCATCATCATTACACGTGCCTGTTAAATCAAAGCGGCAGAAACACTGTTTTGGCTCAATCATATTGCTATACGTTATTGAACTGAGGTATAGCTTTTCCTTGGTACGAAAATAAGGACTAAACCTAAAATGATACAGTGAATTATTGTCATAAAGTACACAAGGCAAGACATCAGTTTTCTAAAAAAAGTAATTAAAAATAACTTTCTGTATTAAACTGCATTATTTCCAAAACCCTGCCACTAACCAAAAGCATTGTTAACCTACAGGCTAAGAACAAGGTAAAAACAACAGGGAGAGGAAGGGAGCAAAGGAGTACTTCTCAATCTAATTAAGCTCTCCTCTAGCATTCTCTTCTTTAGGTGCAGAACTTCATGACTATGAAAACAGGAAGTGTAGTAAAAGCCCAGCATGGAAAGCGAACTACTGAAAGTGCATTTCAGTAGTTCATAGAAAATCTCATGCTCTAGTCAAGAGTAAGACCAACATCAAATAGAAGTGTAAAGAACTGTTAAAGATGCACTTGAAGAAACAGCGGAAAAAAATCATGTATCAGCCTTAGATTAAACAAACAAAACCAGTCTTAGTTAAGCAGACTAATGCTTGTTTTAAATCTTTAGCTAAAGTTTGACTACATCAACTTTGGGATTTCTAGCTCCTTCAGGAATTGAAGTCATAATCTGCAAGTTAAAATGAATACTCCTGTAAAGATGGCATCCTCCATCTTCTACTACTTAAGAGCATAGCAATAAAAAACCTGAAGCACATGGTAGGATACAACTCCTCCAGTTTAAATTCCAGACTTTTGTCTTCTAAAATTTGATGTGTAGGAACAAAGTTCTCTTTAGTCAAAAGACAGATGTGCCAACTTGATTACACTTGCAGATGTTACTGTCAAGTCAAGATGTATCACTGTGATTATGCCTCTTTCCACTGAGCAGGAATCCAAAAATAAATGATTGAGCCAGTTTTGACGCAGACAATGTAAATCCTAGCCAAGTTCTAAGACTGCATAATTGAAATATGCTTCTTGGACTTACACTATTCATACTGGATATAAAAATCCTGTTCGCAAATGCTTAATTATTTTTTTAATTCAGCTGTATCAAACAACATGCAATACAGTGTAAAAGCAGCATATTGCACAAAACCAAGAGACATGTGCATACCAGAAAAAATTACCGAGTAAAATCATTAGAGTCCCTAAACCAGACAATATTGTTTAGGGATAGTCACGTTTCTCACTAGGGCTTGTCTTTGTGTACATGCCTGGGTATCAAGGAAGAGCACTGAAGAACATTTGAACAAGAACACATACGCATAAGTTAAAGAGCTACTACAGTCTTCATACCTGTAGGATTTAAACAGTAGAAGAGGACTACGGTACGGTCCAAATGGAAATGGTTTCATTTCAGCTTGCTTACTCTGTGATGTACAAAAATCCATGTCCACTGAAATTTCCTAGGAAACAGATAAACAGATATACAGCAATTGCAATACCACCTAATAAAGACAAGCTGCATGTTTAGTTGTAAAACATTTACCTGACCACACAACAGATCTTCCTTAGGCACAATAAAGGCAGTACTTTTCATTAGCAGTTCTTTCAAGCTGTCCGCTTTAGCATAAAGTTTTTTCAGTTCATCAATATTCAAGCCAAGGAACAGCTCAGGCTCCTCTGAAGCCCTTTTAGAAAGTTTGTTTATAGTTTCTTGTTTTGGAGTGTCCATGTGTTTAAGATTTGGTTTAGTAAAAGAATTTGATTCTCTGAAAGATCTCCTTCGTTCTCTGTTTGAATTAGACAAAACTTCATCATCAAAGTAATTTTCTTCACTGTCCAAAGTCAATTTGTCCTGTGTAAGATCATGAAGCGACGGCTGAGGTAATGCAAATTCAGACTCCTCTTCTACATGTGGTGTAGTATTTGATTGTTCCTTGGTTTGAAGTGCACGGGCCTCCTTCAACTTCTGAATCTTTAGAGCATATTCATACTCTAGTTGCTGTAGTCGTTTTTTCTCTAGTGCAATCAATTCTGCTGAAGGCTTTTTTGGACTTGATGCAGGGGAGGTATCCAATTTCAACATTTTGCTTGGCTGAAAAGAAAAAAATCCTCTTTATTTCAATTTTCTCATCTAATGATCTATCAACAGGAGGTAAAAACATAAGCAAAATATTTAACTCAAAGCTTATAATAACATATTTTAAACTCCTGCCTGAAGATTTCAACAAACAACAGAAAAACCAGAAAAAGAGTTTGCCACAATTCAACTGGCAGATGTGCAGGTTTTGTGATAAAAATTACCCTACATAATGTATGGGGCTTCAACAGAAGTTCTGGCCCCACTTAAAAGGTGAGCTATAAAACAAGTACACACGATGATGTTGGGAGCGGAAGCAATAAAATTTACAAAAATATTTTAGCCTTGTTCTTGTATATTTTTTCAAAACAGTATCCAATCCCCTCTCTGCAGCAACTTTGCCTGATAGTTTTAACAAAATCATTGGTGTCTACAGACAGTATTTTCTTCCTTCTTTCACAGCCACACGGCTCCCCTTACTACTGATCTATGAATGGCATTCCCCTAGCATAGAAATGCAGGTTTTGAAGAGTTTTCTTCCTCAAATCATTAATGTCTTTTTTGTTGAATTCTCAAAAATGCACAAAACCAATAGGAACATTCCCTACATTGTTTCTGAAATGTGTTCCTGAAATTCCATTTGAACTTTGTTAATCAAAATTTATACTCTTTTCCAAGTAGTTTGGTTTAAAAGCATGCTGACTTACACCAAAATGATCTTGCTCTAGCTTTCGTTTCCCAATCTCCTTACTTGCTACTGCTTTTGCTCGAGCAAGTTCTTCTCCATATTTTAATGCCAGAGCTTTTTTTACTGTAACTCGTTGTTGAACTTTATGTATCTGAAAAAATAAAAATAAAAACTAAATATTACAGCAAAATGTAAATGTACAGATATGACCAGATAATAAAATATAATTACATGCAATTAATGAGATATAATGTAACTAGATCAGAATTAATTCAAAGAAAGCCTACTGCCTCCAAAAATCAGGTATCCCATTTCAAGATTTCTAGCTCTAGGAAACAAACATTT
This sequence comes from Eulacestoma nigropectus, assembly GCA_013397775.1. Taxonomy (NCBI): domain Eukaryota; kingdom Metazoa; phylum Chordata; class Aves; order Passeriformes; genus Eulacestoma; species Eulacestoma nigropectus. Next base: position 723,985 of record VZTE01006155.1, on the reverse strand, counting down.
CAGAGTGCAAGTTACATGTTCCTGAAGCCTCTTGAGAAATGCCTTGTTAGCATTCAAGATCTTCTCTGTTGCTTGTAGCTGTTCAGCCAGTTTGTTAATTTTATTTTCAGCAATTCGAACATTCTCCCTCTTCTTGGCCTGTTGTTGCAGTAAGTTTTTCAAGACAGACTCATCCTTCATCAACAGCATTCTGGAAGTAGAAAAGGAATGTAACAATTTTTTCCAAAGATAAGTTGCTTAGAGCTACTGCTGCTCCTCCAAAACTCCAGTTATTTAAGAACACAGCTCTCCTCACTTACAAACAGACTATGTGTTAAGCCTCTCCAGATAGTCCTAACATCCGTAAGACAGTAAATACTGTCAATACATACACCAAGTTTCAGCATCCCAAGTTCAGCATGTAAGTATAATGCAGATGAAAACGTTCTAGTTACAAGGACAGGAGAAGGCAAGCAAATGCTCTATCTTTAATACTGTTTTTAATATAATGACAACCAAAACACTCATGTTCTTGCTTTTCTGTTAAGTAACAGCCTAGTTCCATCTTAGGGCACATACACACGTTACTGGATTACAAGCCATAATATTATGGCACAACAATAGAGTAGATAAATACAAAAAGCTATGCATCAAAGGAAGCAAGATAAACACTTAGGTAGATGGGTATGGATAAAGAGGAAAGAAGACTGTCCTTCAGTTGATGAACAACCACAAACCAGTTTGTTCGCAAGACCATACAGTAATAATCAAGTGGCAAGAGAAGCTGAAAAGAGGATGCAAAGCACTTATACTTCCAACCATAACTTGAAATTAGGGTGAGAAACATGGAAGAGGCATGCCACAAGAAAAAAGCCATATTAGGTGGCACAAATCATATTCTAGTCACTGAATATAAACACAGCTGAAAACAGTTAGCATGAAAAATCCTACTTAAAAGTTATCAAACACCACACCGGCACTACAACACAATTCATTTAGCACAGCAATAGAATTAAAGGCTGAATAGTTCAAGACAACAGGAAATCAATCATTCGCTGTTCTTTAAACGCTACACATTTAAAAGTATTATTTACTCTTTTCATCCTGCTAAGCAAAAGGTAGGACTTAATAACAGTGAAATACATACCTGTTTTTCCTCAGCTTTGCTTCTGCTTCTGTGACTTGTTTTGTCACTACTGCTATTCTCCCAATTCCATCAACTTCACCATCAGAATTTGCAGGGGATGAACTGTTCTTCACTGGATCAGACTTAATTAAGCGCTGTTTCTCACGACTGAAACATAATGTTAAAAACAAAGACATTCAGTAGCTTCAACATTCATTTTAATGTGTACTCCCAAGAGTTTGTACATCTTTGAAAAGAGTAGCTGGACAAGATTTCAAGTTAAAAGAAAAAGTACTTTCCACAACTGCAATCAGTTACTATAAATCAGTTCAAATCCAAGGATTTTCTTTAGACCTCTATGTTGTCTTACCAAAAAACTGCATGGGGGGGAAAACTTGAAGGTGATGGCAAGGTTTTCAAATTCAGATTTTCCTTCAAGTTACAAAAGTAGACTAGTAAAGGGCTACAAATAAAACCCATTTTACATTAACAATTAAGTTGTACCTGGCAATCTCTTCTTTCAGAAGTCTGTACTCTATTTTCTTATCTTCTGGCAGAGCCTCTGGAGTTCTCATTGGATCATTTTCTTTTTCTGATTTTGGAGGGGCTTTGATTTTTGATGCCTGTTACAATGAGACTCAAGTCAGTACCAGTCACACTAGCTTAAAATACAGCTATCAAGTAGTACTTGTAAGAAGAATTTCAGCACTAACTTAAAGCTGTTCAAGGCTAGTTAGATTTTTTTAGCCAGTACTTTTTTGCTTAATGATACACTGAATTTTAATTGAAGAAAATCAAGCCAAAACATATTACAAGTTCTATCTTCAGGATGCCATCTTCAACAAAAAATTTTTTATTAGCTTGTGCAATCCAAATTACAATGTAATTGTCCAGACAGGAGTAATGTACTCACTTTTACCTCCTTCTGATGCAATGCAGTATTTCTTGACCAAATTCTAAAATTTAGATTCCATATACAAAGAAAAATCATTACAAAATAAACCTATTAAAATGCTGACAGCATTTACCTCAACATTTCTCCTTGCTTCTTTTATCATAGATTCTAGTCCTCCAAATACACTGCTAGTTGAGTTAGAGGGCTCTCCATCAGACTCACTGTCATCTGAGTCATTTAATGTAACCACAACAGACTTGTGTTTCGGAAGCTGTGGTGAAAACGTAAAAAGTTTTGTAGTTAGAAGAAAAAGTTAGAGACACAGGTGTAACAGAGCACATACTTACAAGAAGAGAAAAGAAAGGTGAACTCCTTTTGTTATCACACACACCAATTCCACGTTCTAAGAAGAAAATAAGCATTTGCAAATCTCCACAAGACAGTAACATTGTATAGTCTTGATATTGTAACATGGAAGGTACTCCAACATCTTCAACCTACTCCCAAGTATCTGCAGCACGTGTATGGCTCTGTGGTCATAGCATACAAATCTCAAACATCTAACTCCCATACTTGAATAATTCTTTTAATTGCAATTAAAATTATCATCTGTCATTAGCAAGACTTTTTTTTAAGTAACTGAGGGGTAACAACCAATAAATCTGCATTAGAAATGGTGTGGCAGACAGACCAAAACTCCCTCATCTTTCTGCTACACAGTTGCGACGTCTCTTCTCCTACAGTTGTACTTAGCTGATCTTACAGTGAGCTGCTCAGGCAGTTTAATTGGCAGAACACCAACAGAATGTAACAAATAGACGAAATCATGGTTAATCACCCTTTTGCCAACACAAATTTAAAAAGCTCACTGAAGATCAGGTGACTGCCAATTCCAGCACAAAGAAAAATGCAGAAACAAGCAGAAAATCTAGATTAACCTCAAATGCTCCAGAATTACATCTTGGGAAGAAAGCAATTTATTTCACATTTCTAGGACTGCTCTTCTGATCTCACTGAAGATCTGAACAACTCTAATTATACATTACCCTTTATCTCAGGATAGAACCTTGCCAAAGCTCTAAGCATCTTTTAAAGCATTAACCCCATCAAAAAACCACCATTTTTTAAAATGAAAAATACTCAAATTTCCACAGTCAGTTCTTTCTGATACTCCTTCTGGGCAATTCTCAAGATATGGGCTGTATTTACTACTTCTGAATGTATTCTAGCTGCATAATTTTTCACCACAACAGGACAGGCAGGTGAAATTACAGTTTATGTTGGTGCAAGGCACTGGTCCTTTCCTCACAAATACGCTCCTCCAGTCACACTCACAGACATGCTAACTCTGACATACACACAATATTCACTGAAAAAATTCAACTCCCCCTAGAAGGAAAAGTACTTTTCCCCCCACAGAAGTTAGTTTTCTAACCAATTTAACATGTTAAGTCAGTTCAGCCATGGGACTGGTGCTCCAGACCCCACTTTAAAGGAAGGAAGACACCAACTGACCAGGTGCAGGAGGAAGAGTAAGACTACTTCTGTTTCAGCAACGGTGTCTGTGCTAGGCTGGATAAAAAATAATCGAACTATATTTACAATCTTAGCTCACTGCATGCTGGCATATTTTAATGCTCTCTTCAGTGTCAAATTCTTTCTAGAAGAGCATATGGATTATCAAAGTGACTAATAATTCAAATGCTTAACTGAAGCTTCACTCTTCTGTGCTGCATCACTAGAAAACCTAAGTCTAAGTCTGCTCTTCACTTGAACTGAGCTCAGTTTCAATTCATAGTCTTATTAGTAGGAAGCACCAGTATTTCCTTACTGTGATCACTGCTCGTGGAAGCCTCGGTACTCTAACAAACTTTGTATTTTGCACCCGTGGCTGAGACACAGTATTAATACTGACAGCAGACAGATTGCTTCTTGGCACAGGTTGCAAGTTTTCTGGAACAGGAGGGGAAGGTGGACCACTGTTACTTGATGTTTCCTAAAAAATAAAACAAAAATATGGTCCTAAAAATACACACCATCCATAGTTATTTAAAAAAGCATCAGTATAAACGAGACTGTTTCACACGTGTTGGAACTTGAAAATGTGATTTAGGCAGACTATCCACACGTGTCAGACAAATGTTGCGATTCTGCAGTAGTATCAAAACGGCACATAAGAGCAAGCCAGTTATTCACGGGTCAATTGCAAAAGACCTTTAAATAAGGTCAAAACCAATATATACTTTCAAAATCACAAGCGTAGCTTCTCACTCCGAAAGAAACCCTCAAAACAACAAAAAACCAAAACAGTTAACCTCTCCCAACTCCTTTTCCTAGAAGGCTGAAACAAAGTTACTTGTTTTACTTTCTAACTGAAAGTTGAAAAGTAGTAAACATTTTCTGGCAGCAAACCCCCCACTCCCTTGAACTTAATCCATTTTCAGTACCTTGAAGTTTTTGCTTCAGAAGTAACAGACAAGGTGCAATTTGCAATTCCAGAGTGACTCTTGCTGATTTTTTTTTTTAAGTGTCCAGAAATGCAGCATAAAACCCCTGTAAGCCTCACTTAGCAAGTCACATTGAAATTTTGGTCCAGATTGCCATCTAGAGGCCTACACTCAAAAAACAATGGAGTACCTCAGCTCTGAAAGCACGTTTGCTGGCTAGAGACTTGAGTAATTCTTCTCTTAAGAGCATCTCCTCCTCCTCTTCCTCATCAGCAAATGGAGGTTTTGGTGGCTGTTCAGGCTCTTCAGGGGGAAGAGGGGGAAGAGGTGGAGGTGGCTCAAGAGAAACACAAGGAATACCCTCCATGTAAAGATGGCTCAAAGATGGTACAGGCTGAGAAAAAAAGTAAAAAAAGGGTTTGAAATGTGAAAATTACTACCACTTTATGATTACTTAGCAGAGGTCGAGACCTAAATTATTCCATGGTTTAAAAGTAATCTAAACTGTATCAGTTTAATTAACATTTAAACTGCATTCATATCACTGTCAAAGGCTGTTACTGAACAGTTAGTAATTTCTCACAGCGGTTAATGGAAGCAATAGTTAGATTTGGATAGTGGAAGCTGTGGAGACATACAAACTACATGTAAATGAGAATCTGAACCAGAAGTCTAGCCAGAGAAATACAGTTGACCAGCAGCCTTTAAACAGTTTTCTGAAACTGTCTTAGCTAGCAAAATTACAATTTCCCTTAGTCAAAAATTCAGAAGCTGTCATGAGAGAGAATGGTACCTTTCTATTGCTTTTCTAAGAAGAGTAACAATCATTCAGTGAAAAAAACTGGTAGTGAAAAAACCCCTACATGAATTCAATTTCCATGTAGACTCTTAGGTGAGAAGACAGAATACACAGTCAAAAAGCACAAAGTTCGAATGAGTGATGAGCTATATTTCTTGGCTTTTCCGCCTCTAGGCAACAAGTCAGAGAATAAGCTTATCTACCTACATACGTGGCCTAGAGATAAGAGGCAAAGTTGCCTTATGCTAACAGTTCCAATTCATTCTTTTTCCTTATGTGCTTCAGACAATTTTTGCTTCCTGTATGAAAAAGCACGGCTCTACCAATGAAGAGCATTTCAATTCAATAGGGAAAACCTCCATTAACCAACAACTGCATCAGCCAAAAGATAGCTGAAATAAAGTTTTAAAAAAGCAACCACAAGTCTAACAGAGAGTTCAAGGGAATCATTAAACAGAGAATTGTATCAAAATCAGAATCTAAATTTAATCCTAGCTTTAGCGTTAGAAATCAGATACAAAATGAGAATTATCATGGTTACTTACTGGAATTGGAGGAGGTAGTGGCAAGGAAATTGGTGGTACTGGAGGTGGAAAATATCCTATGGGACACTCAAAGAAAGGAGGCTGCACTGGGGAAGAAGCTGTAATTAAAATACTGAATATAAGAAATCTGATAGGTATTTACTAAACAACAACTCATGCTTTATGCTTCAACTGATTTAATGTAGCAGAAAGAGATAAGTGTTTTTACTACACACTAATTTCAAAGTAAAATCAGACACAGCACAGTGCATTTTTTTACATGTATGTATATTTTAAAAAAGAGTAGTTACATATTTGTATGTTTTACATACAAAAGGTTAAGTACAGCCAACTAGTACTGCTAAGGTAATGCAGCCCTCATATTGGATTTATATTGCAAGCATTTACCTTCTAAAACAAGATCTCAGTAGCCTGATTACTGGCTACTAAAAATACAATACAACACAAACTAGGACAGAAGTAGACCCAAAACAACAGCTGATAAATTCTGAAACATTAAATGAGAGATTAAGATGCTTTATCAAGAGAGATTTGTGTAGCTAACACATACAAAATAGCAGGTGCAGTATTTTAACAAAGTAATGTATAAGGAAGGCTGACAAGAAAGGAAAAAAAATAAGAAAAAAAAGAGTGGAAGATGAAAAGCAAGAGAAAAAAAGTAGCCAACCAAGTAGTATGCTTAATGAAGTTTTCTCAACTCTCCGCATGTTGAGATGGAACACAGAAACCCAATGACCTTAAATGTACCTCAAACTCAAGAGTAAATTAATCATTTAGGCTGGAGGAGACTTCTGGAAGATATATGACCCAGCACAAGTGCCTAAAGCAGAGCTGCCCCCAAAGTCAGGTTATCGAGTTCCAGGTATATCTGACGATGGAGATTCCACAACATTTAAACCTGTTCTAGTGTTTGACCATCTTCTATCTACACAGAATTTGTTTTGTTACAATTTAAGTGTTGCTACTTGTCCTTCTGTTGCCCACTTGACTGAAGAGTTTGGCTCTGTCTTGTCTGTAGCTGCTCACTAAGTAGTCGAAGACAAGAGCAAAAGCCTTCCTTAGCCTTCTCAACACAAATGCAGCTTTCTCAGTCTCCTTCTGTAAGCCAAGTACTCCAGTCTCTCAATGAACTTTATGAAAAACAGGCCTGAAATAGTCTCCCTTAGTCAAAAAGGTCTTCTGCTAGGCTCATTTTAGAATGCCAGTTTCCTGGTTTAACAGTAAGAAAGAGTGACAATCTCATCAGTGTTTAATAGCCCCCTCCAACCACTGACCCCTGACAGTCACAGTGCTACAACCCAGGCTACGGTTCGCCTGTCACCCCAAGCCACACTGCTGACCCACATGTCACTCAATGCCCACTGAGACCCCCAGGCCCTTCATTTTGCAAAGCTGCTGTCTGTCCGTTCAACACCCTGTGACCCTCATTTTCTGCACAGCTGATGGGGAACACACAAGCATAAAACCTACAGCACAGCAATGACAAAAGTATATCCTGAAGACCTTAAAAACACCATTATAGCAGAGATGGAAAGAGTCAAAGTTAAAACAACTGGCCCGTCTTAAAATGTTAGTTCTATAATTCAGACAGCTCAGAACAAACTCTAGAACACTGGCATATTTCCAACATTTTACCTATTTTTACCAATCACCATAATAGAAAATTGTAACTAAGTCTTACCTGGTGAGTTAGTTTCACTGTCTGTATCCATAGCAACTTCATCATAATTATCATACTGATATATGCCTCCTGCACTCTCTGTAGACTGCTTATCCAAAGACCATCTCAGGTCGGTATCTGAAGACTAAACACACAAAAAAAGTATTTTATTTAGCTGGTCTTACATCATCATTTCAGAGTAAACCACTAAGGAGTAAATTTTGGGAAAAGGCCCTTACAATTTTTTCTTCTAATTGATTTATAAATACAATTTACTTATCTTGTACAAGAAGAAGAAACTGAATATTACCTTTTAATCAAATCCACTGCAAATACCAACTAGACAAATTGACAGGCAGTTTTAAAACTGTATCTCTTCCAGGATGACGGAGTGGGGGGTGTTATGATACACAGAAAGAATTTTTAAATACCTACTAGGTCATTATGTATCTGGTAAATTAGCATGGTTATATATTTCTGAAAGACTACCAGAAATAATAGAGTGTTTAATTCCGTTGCAGTCTGCCATGGCAACTACCAAGAATGCTTGAACTACCCTTGCTAGAAACAACTCTCAGGTGAAGAATCTTTTTGTTGTCCCAGAAGGAGCCATATACCACACTGAGACAAACTCAGAGACTGTCAGCTCACAAATCAGGTTGTTTAAAGAACTCCTAACACTATACGGATGCCAATCAATGTTCTGGACTGAAAACATGCAGAACACCTAAGAAGGACTTCTCAGACTCCTTAACTTGTATTTTTCAGAGGCATACAGAAGGCATTTTGATAGTTTTTAGAATATCTACTGTTTACAGTCAAACATTTTTAGTCTCAATTTTCCACTCAGTATTACTGTAAATATGATTCTTCTACAACATTAGCTCAAACAGGGAGCCCCAATTCCCTTAGATGCCATTTCTTCTTACAGCATTAATAGCACCAAGCACTTGAAGCATCCAGCTGCAGCAGCTGTATTGCTTCCAGGCTGAAACAATTAATGCTGAAGAAACAGTCATTTTTTTCTGTAATGTACCAATGTTTTAGAGACAGAACATTAGTTACTCAAGTGCCTTTTGCTAATCTCAGTATGAGAGAACAAGAACAGTCTACAAGCGTAGACCACTGCATCTAGTACTTCATCAATTTGACACTATGTGAGGCTTAACTAATTATCTTTTGTCTGGGCATATCTCATGCCTCAACAAAACAGATTAAATACTACAACTAAGAAATACTACAAAGCAATCAAGCCCTCCAATGACATTCCAAAAGAAGCAAGCCATTGAAGTTGTATACACAGAAAAAGTTTGAAAATGTGGAGAAGAAAACTCAGAAATCTAAGGGAAGAAAGCCAAAGAGATTTCACTGATTGGTTAGTGTTAAATTACAGGCTGCTCTTTGATCACAGTGTTCAAAATGTCTTTAAGAGAAAAACGCTTTACCATTGACTTACAAATGTATGACCCATACAAAACTGATTTTCCAAATCCAAAAGGAATGCTTGTCTAGCAAGGGATTAAAATACAGTAAAACACTGAAGTATTTTTACCTTTTCTTTCCTTGCTCTGTTTTGATTATTCTAGGGGTGGAGAAAGTAGGAAGAAGAACAGGGGGATGTATAAAGGATGGTGACACAAAACCAGGTGGGGCAAGACAGAAATCATTCACAAATCCTAAATGTAACACCAGAACACCATGTAAGAAATTTGTTACCCTGCTTCTTGATCTCCTCTTTCCTCCAACTAGCTTCATAAATCGATTGTACTGCTCTTCTTGATTTGAGAGGTCCCTAATTTTTCTTATTTCTTCTTCCCTCTTTCTTCTCTCCTCCTCTTCTTCTTGTTTCCTCTGGTCTTCCTCTTTCTGCCGCCTGTCTAGCTCCTTTTGCTGCTGCATCTTCTTTGATGTCTTTGTCTGTTGCTTCCTCAAAGCTTGCTTGCCTTTAAATAAGAAGGTATGTGATTAACTCCATTTTACCTAATTGGTTCCACCTAATCCTAGATTCTTCAAGAGCTTTGAGTAAATGTGATAGAGTTTAGAATGACTAAAGGCTCATTGCTCATATAACTTTTTTTTTGAGGCCACACCACTGACAGCCATTTCAGTAACATTACACTTATTACCTGTAGTACTAGGTTTTTTTGTTGAATGTGCTTTTGTACTGGCTTTGACTTTCTGTGTTACATTTTTCGTTTTTGTTAATTTTTCCTTGCTTTCCTTCATCACTTGTTGTTCTTTTTGCTGCCATTTTTTACTAGCAGATTGAAGTGCAAGAAGCCTAAGCTGCAATTCAGACATCTCCTCCTCATCATCAAGCAGCTTCTTGAGAAGAAAACAGAAGAAAGGACAAGACAAGAAGTCAAGAAACATAATTTAACAACTTTTTCTTTACAAGGTCTTTTGAAACCTTTCCCAAATATTTTTACTAAAAGAAAGCCCAAAAATCCTACTTTACTGGTAAGTGTCACTTGCTAAAAATTGACAGTTCCTATTACTGGACTGTTTCTGGACTGCCATTTGGAAAAAGCCATCAGAAATTCATTATGCAATCATGCCTCATCAATGGAGGAATACTTTCTTACCTTTTCAGATGCAACATCTGAACTGCTAAGCTTTCGCACTGATGTCTGTTCTTTGTCTTCTGTACCTTCCAAGAGAAAAAATACCATATTTTTGAACAAGCTGTTTCTCTTGAGACAGAGCTATATTAAAATGATACGTGAAATTTAATCTGTACAAACATATTTTATCAGTATCATTGATACACAGTATAAAACAATAGCAGTGGTACATGTAAGATTACATGAACAACCATTCATATAAAGTTGGTATGTCTGATAAAATCCACATAATCATGAGCCTAAGGTAAGATCTGTCATTTCTTAGTAACTCTTGTTTTAAAGTTCACATGTACTTCCTCAAGAAGCAGAGAAAAACAGATTTGCAGACAAGGGGAAAAGAAGACTTCTTGTCATGTGTTTTATACTACCATCTCATAGCAGCTGCTGTCCTGAGCATCTCATATTTCACTGGCAGCTATTTTGAGTAACTGGTCATTCTTTTGCAGAACATAAAAGCCCAAAGCTGCAGTAAGAACCCACTTGCTCCATTTCACACCAAAGGAAAACAGAAAAAAGTTATAACATGGAAATGCATAGTACAGTACTTTTTTCCCACTAAACATTTAGATGTTAAAATATTAATTTCTTAGACTTCCCAAAATATAGTCAATTCTCATAGTGTGTATATGTATACACACATACATATTAACATACTATATTTTACACATAGTATATAATGCTGTATATATTGCAGTATTACCTACTTTATTATAGCAAATATTAGTAATATAATTGGCAGCAAAAAAAGTAATTATGGACTTTTTATATAACCATACATATATGTTTATATGCATCAGACAAAGGCAGGAAACATTTAGAGAAGCTTGGAGTTCTTTTCCTATATTAGTCTTTCTTCAAAGAAAGATTCCTTTCCATAATTCTAACTGGTGGAAAATAAACTCGGATTCTGTATAGCTTTAACTCTTCCTAGCATTTTATGAAAGTTACATTCAGAAAGGCATGGTTTAAAGTACACCAAGATCTTATACATAAACAAATATGAAACTTAAAAAATGCTGAAGGTCTACCTCCTTGCACATGCATGCATTTTTTAAAAATGCACATACAAAAGAAAGAAGAGTAATATCGAATACCCATACGAACTGCAGAAGTTCAAAAAAGTTATTATACTAAGTAAAGTTCCTAACCATCCAGCTCACAGGATGGAAGTAGGAAGACAGGTAGTAGTTTTTTTGATGGAGGCATATGAAGGGACATTCTATACACACCAGAAGGGGACAACATGGACACAATAGGCTAATGCACAACATGGGAATCAAAGTACAGAATATGTCAAGCCTGTCAGAGCAGCTGAACCACAGAGAATTAATTCGAGAGAGACTCAAACTTCCCTGAGTTTTAAGACAAGTTCCTCGACTCTTACAGGTCTGTAGAAACATCCAGTACACCATTTAAAAAAAAATAAAATGGGAAAATCTAATTTTGCTGATTTCCCAATACATGCAGCATGTATTGTGGCAGTAAGGATGTTAATGTAGTATACATTCACTTAATACACATGAATCTGCAATAACTCCAGTCAGCTGAATTTTTCTTTGGAAGCCTGCATTACATTGTCGTAAACATTCACTCATACATAATCCGTCTGCTTTTAGATCATTCATATATCACAGATTTGAGTATCATGTGAAAATTAAATGCTCTTACTATGCATATTACAGCATCTGTTTTTCACTATCATATCAACTGTATTCTCAACTTCAGTGCTTTTAAGTTTGGAAGCTGGGTTTTTGAGACTGTTTTGCTTTTTGAATAGCTGCTTTACTCCCGTCCTGCTGTGTTCTCTTTCCACAGTCTATTCGTTTTTCTTTTATCATGAAAATTTTTTCATTTTCTTCATGTCTGTCAATAAAAACTGTATGACCTCTTAAAGAACACAAAAAAATTTTTATTATTAATGGGAAACACAAAAGGGGGAGAAATTACCTAGAATGAGGTGGTTTGACTACTAATTATCAGTTTTCTCTTTTGTTTTCTTTACAAGATCTGTCTTCTAAATTCTCATTCTGAAATTACACATAAATCATGCTGACTTTCAGTGCTCTAGTCCTTCCTTTCTTCATATTCCTGCCATTTACTCACCTGCGGTCTTATTCAATCCATTAACTACTTTGTCTCTTCCCACTCAAATTGATAGTTTACACACACTTGCAAATTAGCAAACATCAGATGACAAGTGATAGCCTCAAGCGCCACCCTCAACCCCAGCAGTCACTAGAACTACATGAAGCCTTAGAGTAGGAAGCTTAAGTCAGCTGCCTTATTTTGCTGCAGACTTGGTAGTAAGCTCAAGTGCTTTTACCACAGGTCAGCTGGACGTGATCACTTGTTTTTCGTTAACTGGCTAATGCATCTCAGCAATTACCCTCTTTAGTCAGCAGTCCAGAACCATCTTTGACAAGACACTTTACCCTCTGGCTGCATTTCTTCTACAAATCCTTTCTATTTCTGGCCTATGATTTCTTGACTATTCTTGAATATCAACAATGATCAAAACAATTCTCATGAAAATATCTTATGGTGTTAATAATGCCAACGTCATGGGTTTGAGCCCTGCAGCGGACAGTAACTTAACAGATGGACTTGATCATCCTTGTGCGTGTCTTCCAACTCAGAATATTCCATGATCCTAGCCTTACACTTCAGAAAACACACAAAGATGAAATGCAGAAAAAGGGGTCTCTAAATGTTCTCTTTTCAGCTAAAAAATAAGCACATTTTGCTTCTGCAGAAGAGAACAAGGCAAATGAGGAAGTAAAACTTTCAGGGAAAAATCAATGATTTCTGCTGTGAACAGCACTTAAAACCTTCAAGTCTTGTCCTCATGCTTTCTGCCAAACAATTGGTCTAAAAAACCACATTATTTAAAACACAAATCCAAAGCAAAAACATGCTTCCAAACATGTTTATGCAATTCAAGGAATTAAAAAACACAAGAGTTAGGTACATTGACTCTTTAACTTGTAACTTTCAACACTTTAATTAAAGTTTTCCCCAACACCTAATAAATGCAATAGATAATAGCAAGCAAACAGAAGTTCACAACCTAAAATAACTTTACAAGTATTTCTTTACCTTGGCCAGATTCTGTTAGTTCAGATTTCTGTGAGGACTGCTTCATTCCTTCTTTGCCTTTTTTCAACCTGCTCCTCTCAGCTGGAGTAGGCAGTTTTTGTCTGAGAGGTTTCAGTTCAAATGCTTGAAAGCCCATAACCGGATTTTTCACCTCAGGAGGTATTTCTTTTATAGTGTCTGTTTTAATACTGTCATTTTCTACAGTTATTTGGTCCTCAGTGTCCACTGTTTTTTCATCATCTTGTTTCTCATTTTCTTCCCTGTTGCTCAAAGCCAGTCTTTCATCTTTATTAATGTGTTCAAGTTCTAATTGTATCTGCTTATACTTCAAGAGCAGATCCTCAAAACTTTCTTCCACAGAGCTTTCATTTTTAGAAGAGTAGTTCTGCTTTCTAGATGGGGATCTTCCAAAAGCTTTGGCTGAATTACTGGTCAAGAAATTTAAGACAAGAACTTGTATAATCTTAAAACAGTGGCAATATTACCACTGAAGACTAAATTAAGACAAACCCAACTTATGATCATTTTCGTATATTTTACCTTAAGGCTAGCTTGAAAGATATCCTTAATAAATACGAGTAGAATGCAAAAGCTGTAGCCATTATTACATATTGACAAACATTTTCTCAAACCAACAATTTCAAATATCCTACTTATGACAAGAAGGTCATGAACTGCTGAGAAATCTCATCTATTACTCACACCATCCTCCTGGAAACAACAGCTATAATGCTGAGATGGTTCTCTATTACAGGAAGCCATACTTCCGGAGTTCATACTCCAGTACTGACTCCTCACCTGACATTCTGAAAAAGACAAGTTAAATTCCTTCTCACTCATTTGATCCTTTCATAAAATGCCACACCTAGCCAATAATAAGTCTGCCCATGGCACAATTACACACCGTAATAAATGCAGTTCATCATATGAAGTAAGGCACAAAACAATCAATGAACAACTGAAGAGAATAAAAAAAAGGGACAAAGACTTGTGATCAAAACATTCAGAAATGTTGAAGACGACTGGGAATTACTAATTACTCAGAAAAGGTTGCTTCTGAATGTTCAAGGCAAGCAGTGGAAATATTCTTTGGCACCTCTACCCAGAACAAAAGTTGTCATCATTAGAGGTTCAACTCCTCTTACCTTAACCTGACACTTGAAAACTAGCCTGTAAAATAATCATGCTCAAGGGGAAATCTTTTAAGATATCAAGTCAGATTTTACGCATTTGACTAACAGTATCAACCCCACTGTGATAACAGCTGACTCACACTCAACTACACAAAATGCTTTTTCAACAACCTCATCTCTTAAAACAATAAACAGAGTAAAACTATAAGCTAAAATAGGTGCCCTCTGAAGACAGACATTCTGAATCCAGAGGAAAACATATTTGTCATCTGCTCACAACAAGCATCAACTACTTGGATGCTTTGCTATGTTAAGTTCTAACAAAAGTATGAAGAAACTTGATAGGCATCCTACAAAAGCTACTTCCGTAATACTAGGAAATGTTTTGCTATACAGTGCTTTCTGAAGTGTCAGCACAAAAAGCAGAAACTGGCAAAGATAAACTACATAGAATCCAAAAAAGCAATCAAACAATCTATAAATACGCTGAAAACACTAAAAGCTATGTGCAGTGTAACACCAAATTATGCAATAAGCATGTTCACGAAATTCCCTTCCAACACATTTCTACTTCCAAACAGCCAGCTACTTTCATGATTTTGTAAGTTACAGGAAATTCTGAAGCTAATTGACTTACCATCATATATATAAAAGTAAGTCTAACTGCTATTTGCTATTGAAATACTTCAATAGCTTCTAAAGTCATCTGGAGATGGATAACAAGACAGTTTTGAGACATTTTTTGTGCTCATGATAATACAATTGCTAGAAGCTCCCACAATGGTGTTAACCAGAAATTCCGTGGTTCACATATTCAGCAATATTTTTATGTGGTTCTACACATAGAATGCAAGACTCCATGAAGTGCTGTGAAAGGCAGACAGGCATGTATATATTAAAACAACAACTGTGCTTCAACCAACTCAAGAGACACTTCATCCGAGAACCAAAATGAAGAAACAGGGAGTTAGAAATGAAGAAGAATGTACACTGTGAAGAGTTCAGAATTCAATGGAAACAGAAAGTCCCATTTTGGTTCTATATTTCAGATTCAAATTCCACAATTCTCCATGCAAGAATTCCTGGAGAATTACTAGGTAACAGCTTCACATTAAAGTTGCCAAGAATTGAAAGAGAACAACCTATTAAAAGCTAACACCCCAAAAAAAGCAACAAGAATTCTTTAAGTGTTCCACCATGTCCTTTACTCCACTTACATACATATTCCTACAAAATATGGTGCAAAGCACAAGTTCCAAGGATACATCAAGTAAAAAATCTCTGTCTTACCAGACTGTCATGGTTTAACACTGGTCAGCAACTTAGAACCACACTCACTCTGAGAGCCACACTCTCACTCCTCCCTCCCCTCCATGGTGGGATGGGGAAAGAACTTGGAAAAAGGTAATGTGGGTTCGGGGAAAGTGGGTTGAAAAAAAGAACAGTTTAATAATGGAAATCAAATAAAATAGTAATAATAAAAATGGAGATAACAAAAACAGAGAGTGGAATAATGCTCAAGGAAGGAGGGTGATACACAATACAGTTGCTCACCACCCACTGAGAAATGTCCAGCCCATCCCCAAGCAGCAATTGGTGGCTCTTAGCCAACTCCCCATAGCTCATACACTGGGTTTGACATTCTGTGGTATGCAACACCACGTTGGCCAAGTTTGGGTCTCAGTTTTGCGCACTACCAGCTTCTTGTGCACCTCCTCACTGGCAGAGCATGGGACACTGAAAGTCAACTTAGTGTAGGCACGACTCAGCAACAGCTAAAACATCAGTGTGCTATCAACATTATTCTCATTCTACATCCAAAACACAACACT
This sequence comes from Eulacestoma nigropectus, assembly GCA_013397775.1. NCBI lineage: Eukaryota > Metazoa > Chordata > Aves > Passeriformes > Eulacestoma > Eulacestoma nigropectus. Next base: position 707,849 of record VZTE01006155.1, on the reverse strand, counting down.
GTACCAGCTACTAAGAAGAAAAGTAACTCCATCCCAGCCAAAAACAGGACTCAAGACACTTAAAACATTTTACTTTTCAGGGGGAACTTCAAATACTATTCCAGACCATGAGCCTCCTTGTACCAGCTGATATGAAAGTCTCCTCCGAAGTCACATGCCAATGAACTACACCAGTACTCCAATAATGTTAGCAACATGGAGGTACCTTAATATTTATGAATTCTCTAATATTGACTCTATTAGGTGGCAAGGATGTGAAAAACACAGAAAGTAACTCATACTGAGGGAAAATTATGGGCCTTCCATAACTACATGAGCCATAAACAACTGAATGTTCACTTATTTAAGACAAGAGTAATAGAACATTCTCTATCTACCATGTTTAAACAGAAGAATGAATCTTAACTGCCAGGAATAAAAACACTTTTAACATCCTCATTCTCCACTTTTGGTTTGAAAATGGAATTATTGGCTTCTGAATGCTCTTTTAATTAAAAGGGAGAAGGAGACTCTGCATCAGCATTAAGAAACATTGCAAGGTCTGTTTAGGACAATACATACATTTGCTCTGCAAATTACTCCTTACACAGAAAGTAACCACTCTTGGCTACTCAGAGCAACACTGCAAATTAAGAGACTTGAAAGCTATTTTCAGCACTAGAATTGCCTTACTGTGAAAACCTGGGCAAATCACATCTTCACTTGCTGCCTCTCCAGATAAAACCCTTGAATGAAAGGTTCCAATGAAGCCTTCAATAATGCTGTAACTTTACCACATGAGACTTCATAAAAGCATCTCTATTGCTAGTTTACATAGTCCATCCACATTTAAACAAATAAAAAATATTAATGACATAAATAATAATATAAACCACAAGGATCTGCAGGATCAACCTGCACAGTCTAGCAAACATGCATCCTTTGACTATTGATATGAAGGACAATAAAACACTGCAGAATTCTGGAGAACAGGATTTAACCTCCATCTCTTTTGGTCAGTGTTTTTTACACTCATCTACATTTTCAGTTAGGCAGCAATGCAGTTACATCAAGTAACCAGGCTGCCCCAAGCTACACTCAGCATCAGTTCTTTACATTACTTCTTACAGAAAACAAGAAAAATTAGGGAAGCTTTTCCTACCACTTTCACAATTTCTGCTCCTAAAAGGATGAAATATCAGAACTCTGATAGTCACCTAAACGACTCTTAAGAGCAGTCAGTAGCGAACATCCTACAAGAAATGGTGGGTATGGCTTTCATTTGAATGCCCACATAAACCACACTTTGTGTATGCAGACTCACTTCAGCTTAGCTAAAACTGACTAAAGCTAAACCTATGTGTAATAGCCTCTGAAGGGATGAAAGTGAAAATGAAAAAAATAGTAGATCCTTCATTGCACAATATAGGAAATTAACAAGCTTAGGGTTTTAGCTTTACAATTGTGACACTAATTACACATATTAAAACTGCCGCACCAAAGACTGACCCCACTTCACAATATTCGCACTTGGGGCTAGAAAAGCAGCCGCCCGGAATTTAACCGACAAAGGCTTCCTTTCAGGCTATGCTTTTTCCTTTTCCCTACACCCGACGGATCGGCCAAGCCGCAAGCCAGGTCACGGCAGTAATCCGACTTCCCAGCAGCCTCTCCTTGAGCAGGGCCGGCTGCCCCAGCCAAGCCTCAGGATTAGCTTGAGAGCCTCCCTCTCCGTTACCGCAGCGGGAATCCCACTGCCAGAACGGGAGGGAAACGCGACCCCTTCCCAGGGCTTTCGGCCACGTAGCGCGACACCGCCACACCCAGGCCCAGCGCAGCAGCACGGGGCCCCGGCTCACGTCTCAAGGATACATTTTCGAGGCGAGGGCTCCCTCCAGCCCTGGCTGCTACTGAACCCGCCGCTGCCTCCCCCTCCGGGCGGCCTCCCCGGAGGGTTGCCTGGCCGATCGCTGCAGCCACGGCTCCGGCCCCAGCGCCCACCGCCCCGGTAGGGCCGGCCTCGAAAGCGGAACCGGTCCAGGGCGTTGTGGCTGCGCTCCCAGAAAGAGAGTCGGGGGCCCGTGTCGGAGTGCGAGCCCGGCGGCATCCGCGGCGCCGGCGGGTGGGAGCGGAACGAGTCCTTAGGCCGGTACCCGCCGTGGCCGTGCACGTGTCCCGTGTCGGGCGGGGGCTGGTGCCGCGAGCGCGGGAAGGGCCGCCCGGGGGAGGACACGGAGCCGCTCCCGTGGAGCCCGGGGGGCGGCCGGCGCCTCGAGTACGGCCTGCTACTGCTGCTGCTGCTGCCGAGGCCGCCGGCACGCTCGCAGCCGCCGCCACAGGGCCCGAAGCCGTTGTTGTCATCGTCGCTGATCTCGCCGTCCTCGAGCTCTCCTTCCTCCTTCGGGGAGAGCCCGCTGGGGTCGGGCGCGGCCGCCGCCTCCGCGGCCGCCATGGGCCCAGGACAACGGTCTCGGCGCGTCCTGCGCCCCCTCCGCCGGCCCGCGCGGACTCTCGCGAGACCACGCCCCGTCCCTCCCACCCCAGAGGCGACAGAGATGCGACGCGTGGGAAAAGAAGAGGCGCGGGGCAACGCCCCTCTTGCGGGGTATCCTGGGTAATGTAGTCCCCCGCTCAGGGCGAGGCCTTGCAAGGGGGAAGCCGGCGCCGCAGCCTATCGCGCGGCGGCGGCGGGCGCCAATGGGCGCGCGGCCCGCCATGTTGGTAGAGGAGGCGAGGGAGGAGGCCGCCATCTTATCGAAGGGCATGGCCCTATGTGGGCAGGGAGTGGTGGCATGGTGCGCTGCCGTGCCTTGCCCTACCCTGCCCTGTTTTGCCCTGTTCTGCCCTGCCTTCCCCTGCCCTCTTGGATGGTCAGTGGCAGCTCTCCTTAGCGCTGTCCAGGCTGGGCCAATTAAGGTGCTTCGGGTGCTTGGGCCTCCTGGGTGCTCATTGTGGGTACTGGCTAACATTTCTCTGTTGGTGAGGTCTGTGCCCTACTGCTCCCCCGAAACAGTGCACAGGCTGCTAAAGAAGGGAAAGCAGCAGGTGTTCAGGTATTATCCCCCAGCACCCTCCTACTAGCTAAACTAATGTTAAAATCTTTAAGAAGGAGGTTTCTGCAAAGCTTTCCAGACCTGTAATTGCCTAGCAGTTCTGATGCCCGAAAGATAGGCTGGAAATAAATCCCCGTAGACTGATGTCTATAGAGAAGGTATTTGTTTATTGCAGCATTGGTGGTGAGGGGGATTTTTCCTCTTAACTCACCCACCCTTGTCAAGTGCTGTGGTACATTTATACAGTAAATTTTGCATAATGTTGCTATGTCATTACAACATCATCGCATACACGCCAGAACTAATTTACATAGTATGATCTCATGGTTATTAGATAATTCTTCATACTGCGCTTGTGCTTCCCCAATTCGGAGGTCTTCGGGGGTCTTTGATGAAGGCTTTTTAAGTCTTCTTGACACTTGAACTTTTCACCTTTGTCTTCGAGGCATGCATAGTTACGGTGCTCGTTGGTCCATCTGGTCTTAACCGGCCTAAATTCTTGGTTTTGTGGCTAATTGGCTTTGCACTTGCCAATTTCTCATTAGTACTACACTTATCTCTGAAGCTATACACCTAGTGAGTTTTTTGTTTCTTTTTGTCTATTTAGCATTTAAGCAGCTGGTTAACTATACACTAGCCATTACATTGTATAAAAAGTTGTTCATATCAAGTTACATAGGTATCTAAAGTTATGATTCAGGTTATATAAGCATCAGGTATCAAAAGTTATGATTCGGGTTATATAAGTATCAGGTTATATAGGTATAGAAGTTATGATTCAGGCTACATAAGTATAGAAAGCTATGTTTCAGGTTATATTGATAAAAGCCATGATTTAGGTTATATTGATATTAGGTTACATAGATATCTTACAACCTAAGCTATATAAGCACCTTATGACTTTGACCTAAGTTATATAGACATCAGTTCAGATTGGCCCTAATGCCTTCAGTGATATAAGTGACAAGAAAGACATCAGAGAGGGTAAAGCAATTGCCTAAACACCTTCAATGATTTGTTTTATTTTCATATCTCTAAGTAGCATTCTGTTGCAACCTAGCTGGTTGTTAAGGGATGCAACATCCTACCAAGAGTGCTGACTGGAGAACAGTGATGACTTTCTTGTGCAGAAGAAACCTCATTTTAAATAAAGCCTTTCTAAGTTAGATTGGTGTCTCCTGTAAAACTCACAAAACCTGACTTTTAAAAATGAGAAACCTGAGAGATTCTTTTTGATTATGCATGCTAAATATATTTGCAGATTTGCCATGATTTTCAAACTTGGGAGAAAGATGACTGCATCTTTGTGCTTTTCCTGAGAGTGAATTATTAAGATGTTTTCTTGGGTATTTTTAAGTGAATAACATGCTATGAAATCACAAGCACCAAAATAAAACTCAGTATCATGTTACTATTTATTTTCCTCTGCCTTCCTCTATAGATTTGGTTTAAATCCAACAAGAATAGATAGAGTGGATAATACATATGCTTTGTAAAGTCCAAAATGTTGTGCCAAACAAGCTTAGTTTTCTTTGCTCAAAACACTTTTTATCCTCTATTTTTTTATCTAACTGGACAAACTACATGACTCAAATAGATTCCAGTGACTTCATACAAAACAGGATAGAGTAATGGAATGTGTATATATATCCTAAATGTCTCAAATTTTTTTCTGTTTAAAACAGTGTGCATTCTTTGAAGACATTTACAGGGAAGCAAGTTAAAGGTTTGCTGTTTCACTCCCCCTCCTCACCCCATATATCCATCATTCTACATGAACGTGCTATTTGTGTCAGTACTTCTATTCAAATAGTTGGTATCTCTAGGAATCAGGCTTACATTATTTTACATATCCCACAGTACTAAAAACATGCAAATATGACGTAGGACATACTGAAAACTTTTTCAAGTAGTAGCTGGAGGTCAAGCAGGTCTCTTAAACATTGCCAGGTGCCTGTGTCCGTCTCTGAAGTCTAATCCACTGTAGTTACAAAGCAGTTTCAGTATCGCTACATGTAAGCTGCAGAAATTTCCCTCCCAGCACACATCCTTACTTGGGCATCGCGGAGCTTTGCATACATCTGATTCCAGTTGCCATTGTACAGTTACCTTTATTTCTAGGTGTTTTCACGCACCAGTAGCAGGAAATTAGTATCAATATCTTTTAGACTGGAAAGGAAGATGTTTATAGAACTGTAAGGTACTGGCAAAACATCAGCTCTTTTATGGGAAATTACCCTGACATGGGTATTCCCACTCTATTGATTGTTATTGTATGTTTGCTTACTGTTCATCCAACAAGTGTGCTGAGTTTATTCAACAATGCTATATGATCTGTATTATCAGTTTCTATCTAAGAGAAAACTTAACCCCTCTGTATTTAATCATCTGTAAAAGAAGACCCTGAGAATCTTCCAGTGGTTTTGCATATCCTATGGTATCGTATGTCCTTTCTTTCATTTCAGTCATCTGATATTCCCAGCTTTTTGCTATCATCTAGGGTTATCATGCAAGTAATTTTAAATTTTCAGAAAGAAGCAGCTTCACCACAGTTAATAAATAGAGAAAATGATAGTGTTATATTCTTTTCTGTAAAGGGTATAAAATGGCATGTGTAAAAAGAATGTTTTTTCTGATGGTTTTGCTACCTACACATTTGAACAAAGGCCATAAACATTTGAAAACTGCGAGGGAGCTGCCATTCAAATAGGAAGAAGAAACCTGAAGAAACTTCCTTGCTTATGACATGAGTAATAGATAAAGATTTTTTTTTTGTGAAGTTTCATTGCAATGTGTGAATTTAAGACAAAAAAGAAAGAAATTTTATTTTTGCTGCATTTGACTTCATGCCTCTGAAACAGATTATATTGCTGCTGGAGAAAAATTTTTTGAATATATTTTCAGTAAAGGACAAATAGAATAATTTAAAATACAGAAGACCATACGTTTTAATACAGGAGCACAGAATTTGACTTGTTTCATAATTTGAGGCAGGAAATTAGTAACAAGTTTACCATGTAAATTAAATTCAATGATAAAAAGTAAAGTGACTCTTGTTTTTACAGAAGCATAGTCCGAGTTACAAGGACTGGGCCAGATTTCAGAATATAAAAGCCGTTCAGTATCTTTTGGTACTATAATACATGGCTTAGGCTAAAATTATTTTTGCTCTTCTTGTTTTGCAAGTGTCAATTACAATCATAGGTTCAGGGTGGATCCTCTGGTTGGTGAGGTAACAAAGATTAATATATTCTTTGCATTTCTTCTGCAGTTTTGTGGTTGTTCCTTTGCTGTTCCTGTGCCAGCTGACACACTATCTCGTTAATCCATAATTTGACAAGTTAGTTGCATGATCTCACATAATCTTGTTGTTCTGTTTCTTAACTCATTTCTTCTGGATTTTTTAATTCTTTTTTTAAACAGAAACCTGTGTGAAATCGTCCGAAGACGAAAGCAATTTCTATCCAAGCAGGAACATCCAATTTCAAAATAAACACTAAAACACTGAGTGTAGGTAAGTTCTTACTGAACATAGTCTGAACATAATGTCTTGAACACAATGTATTCAAAATACATATGAAAGTAAAAAGAAGTAAAAATTAGAGGAGACCATAAGTTTGAAAAAAGGAAAAAAGAATCCCATTCAAATAGCAGGCAGAGCTGGACAATGATAGAATGAAATGTCTCATGACATGCTTAAAATCAAATATTATTTCACCAAGAGATATATCTGAAGAAATTATAGTACATACCTAAAGGAATCTTCCCTTGGATGAGGTAAAAATATGAGATATTTATATGAGATAGGAGATTAAAATGAGGTATTTTACAGAAGACTATTTATAAAAGCTTTTCAAATAAAAAAGTAGTCTTTAATCTTTACGTTGGTATTTATGGTGAGTTAATGCTAAAATATGAATCAGTGACATTGTTATGTTCTCAGACGTGCACTTGGTGATGAGAAAAATTTCTTTTTTATGACTGTGCAATTATTCAGTACCTATCAGTTACTAAAGAAGACTTCTTTAAAATCTGGAAGATGTCACAATGTGATTTTAGGTTTCACCTCAGGTATTAATAGTCTGATGGAAGAGCTGAGAGTTCTGTCTTTCCCAAACTGCATACAAGAAGCTTTTCTCTTCTGGAAGAGACTTTATTTTTAGGAACATAAGATAGTCACTGCAGATAACTTCAGATGGGACACACTCAAGTAGCAGTTAACTCCCTCCTGTTAGATGTTGCTAAAAAGAATGACAGTTTCTTCTCAGGAACCTCAGCACCCTTTCCTGTATCCCCAGAGGTTTTCAGCTCAGGATCCTTCACTGGTACTTGAGACCCTACACAAGCCTTTGAGCAAGGACTCCTAGAAGTGAGCGAAATGTTAAAGAGAGGTAAGCAAGCAAGGTTAGAAACTGAACCATAGAACTCGTGCCTTCTTTAAGGCAAAGAAGACTTTAGGCTTTTTCTGTTGAGTTTGTATTTGTATTGGACACCTAGACCAATGTTAACCCCAAAGACTGTGGTGAGTGTGTAATGCTTTTTTTTTTGCCCTTTGATGGGATGTTTGGTGTTCCTTAATTCTTCAGATTGTGTACGTGGTTGATTATAGTTATTTATATTGTTATTTATAGTGTGCAGATACTACAGCCAAGTTAGAGATACTTAACAGATCAAGTGTCTGTGGTAATTTTTTATGTTTGGATAGATATGCAAGTACATATATAGTAGATTAAATGCAGAACTTTCCACTATTTTGGTGTTTTCCTCAGTGCTTTTTAAATACTTCAGATATTCCTCAAAACATAAAGTCTGAAACTAAAAGCTCAAATTAGCATGATTTAAAATAATATAAGCAATTTTAACTTTTCTATTTGACAGGTAAATACTACAATGGATTTGGTTCCACACAGAATGCTGGAAGGAGAAGGAAGTGAAAAAATAAACTTCACATTAATTTCCTGAGACGTTTTTTTTCTGATGAGGAGTCTGAAATTATACTGTAGCATTGTCATCTATGTATGGAAGGTACAATACCATTCTTTTTGTTAAAAACACTGTAGAAATATATAGAAGCAATATCCTATCACGTCCTGCAGTTTTGAGAATTACTCTGTCATGCATGTTGCATCTGCTTTCAAGTAACAAGTGTTCCCAAATGCAACTAATCCCAGGTAGTGGGTAGGAGTTGGAGCTTCATGCATATCTCTATTGGATCAACTTAGATCAGTTCCCATTTGTGACCTTGGACAAGGAATTTCTGCCTTCAGGGTTTTCCAGCTTGGTTGTTTTACTGACAAATTACATGCTGTGGGAAGCATGATGACACCTTCACTAGAGTGAAGAGGGATATTGGAACACACCCAACATTTTGAAACATTTAAATCTTTAGCATAATGGTAGGCCAACTGAAGAAAGGTATTTTAATAGTTTATGCAAAGAGACAAAGACTTTCAGTTGTTTGAGGACTGAGCATGTTTATGGATCTGATGCTGTTGATCTTGAGTCATGTGTGTGTCACCTAGGTGTAGACTCAGGTCCATGGTCCCCAGTGGTGGTACATTCAGAGGCAAGTTCTGGAAGGATTTTTTTTTTCAACCTGTTAGTGAATAGTCTTCCCACTATTAGAGCTCACCTGTAGCTTGGATCTATGTGGTGGATTAGGTGGGCTATGCAGTAACCTTATGGGTTTACCCATTGCAACTTCACATGGACATAACACGTGTTTTTATTGACAGTGATCTTGATGTATATCAGGGCCAAAGGGAAAGCATTTGGCCCTTTTAGGCCAGTTTATTCACAAATTTTGGCCAGTATAATTCTTAAACAGATTTCTTCCTTTCAGCAACTTCAAAGTTTAAATGCCATTGGATTCCTAGGGCTTTACAGACCCCCTGGACAACCTGTCCTATGAAATGAGTCCCCTGGTCCCTGTGTGGTACAATGGGTATTCCAAAATGGTCACTGTGTGGTACAATTGGTATTCCAAAATGATGCATTTTCTCTAAAGTTTCTTGGTGACAGTAGTAACATTTTTGTTTCTACATGGACAGACCTCTACCCATCCTGAGAAAATGTTTATGACCAAAGAAGTGTATTTGTGGTTACAGCATTTGAACATCTGCATAAAATCCACTTGCAAATTTACAAAGGAAACCCATGAGTCTAAATGTGCTGCATCTTTGGTTTTGATCCTTCATCTGATGTTACGGACCAAACAAATTGGACAAATGGTGCAGTATTGCTGTGCTCTTACAGAAGATCTGGGGCAAACCAAGCTTGTTGTACTGATGCAATCACACCCCCTTGCCAGGGCGAGCCACTAGGTGAGTGATACCAGCAAAGTAAGTGAGAAGAACCTGAGGTGCAACAAGGTGGTTATCTGGGGAGGGCCATGAGGAATCAAGGTGTAACTGGCACAGCTAGGGAATGTTTTCATCTCCCAGGGCTGTGTCCTGCAAAACAGTTGTGAAAGAGAAGCAGATGGTGACTGCTCTGTGGAAAGGCTGATGGGGTTTACAGGAGTGTGCCAGCCAGAAAGACCCCCTGTCCTTGCTGATTGATCAATTAAGGCATTTTCTTGTTTGGTATCATCAGAAGGAAAAACATAAGCTGTTTTAGTGTTGCTAAGAGCGGGCAATAGTAATGCTTGCAGAAGAGCTTCAACGTAGCAGCAAGGCACTGGCATAGGAGTGCCAGGGGATGTTAAGAAGCTGAGTTGCTTTCAAAGTTACCCACAGTTGTGCATAGCCCCAAAGGCATGTCAAAAATCGGTGTAACACAGATGGCTAAGGAAAGCCAATGGCTCTTGTGCAATGTTACAGAAGTGCTAATCAGGACAGTAAATTCTGCAATTTGTACTGGAGAGGCGGTTGGCAATAATAAGCTTCCAGTGCTTTAGTGGAAGTACAGACACCACACCCTGAAGCTGGATCAGAGGGCTGGAGTACCTCTCCTATGAAGACAGGCTGAGAGAGTTGTGGCTGTTCAGCCTGGAGAAGAGAAGGTCCAGGGCGACCGTACAGCACCTTCCAGTACCTAAAAGGGGCTGACAAGAGAGCTGGAGAGGGACTTTTTACGAGGTCATGTAGGGATAGGACAAGGGGGAATGGCTTTAAAACTGAAAGAGGGTAGGTTTAGATGGGATACTAGGAAGAAATTCTTCACTCTGAGGTTGGAGAGGCCCTGGAATAGGTTGCCGAGGGAATTCATGAATGCCCCATCCCTGGAAGTGTCCAAGGCCAGGCTGAATGGAGCTTTCGGCAACCTGATCTAGTGGAAAGTGTCTCTGCCCATGGCAGGTTGGTTGGAAGTAGCTTATATTTACAGTCGCTTCCAAAACAAACCATTCTATGATTCCATGGAGCCACAGGGAAGGACCCATCTATAAGAAGGATTATGTCTGGCTTCTGTAGGAGAAGATCTCTGATGTCATGGAAGGATGCTAAGGGTTGTTCTATGACAGCAGGACAGTCATGGCAATCGCCACAGGCAGGGCCAGGATGTAATGCTACAGGGTTAAGGACAGAACAACAAGAGTCCTGGCTGCTGACAGTTTTTGTTGGAAAATATGTTTGTGCTAGTTGGAAATATGCAGAATTTTCCCTTTTCAAAAGAGGGCTGCAACAGGGTGGGGAACAGCAACAGTTTGGGGCTGTCCTAGAACCAGAGTATCCAGGTGGGTTTTTTTTTCAATCAAAAAAACAGCTGCAATGACCTTCCATGATTTCTTTTGTTTGGGTTTTGTTTAGTTTTTTCCATTTGATGTCTTTTCATACCAGCCAAAAAAGACACCCCATTGGACCTGTGCCACCAGGTTGCCTGATTATTTATACTATTAAATATTCCAATAAGGGAGCAAGACTTTAAAAAATGAATGCCTTATAAAAGTGATATTACAAAAAAAAAGAGTGTGCATATTACTTCTCAGTTGGTAGCTGTGAAAAGTGTTGGGACTGCAGCCCTGGAGAATTAAACTGATATGTAAAGAGGTGTGACATGACCCTCAGTGCCAGGACAATTTTTCAGCTTTACTTGCAACAACTCACTGTTATCTTTAAATGTAATCTGAACTATAAATACATAGGAAAATTAAAGCATTTTAAATGCTTTGTCCAGCTCCAAACATCTTTTCTTTACATTATCTTCAGGAAAGCTCAGGAACCTTTACTTGGCAAGGAAACAAGTTGAAGGGGATGGTAGTCACAAAGGCCCCAGTTTAAGGCACAGAGGGCTGATATTTGACTTTGCCTGTGCTGCTAAATAAGTGGGCTTAGATCCAATCCCTCAAAACCAACTGGTGCTTAGGACTAGCCTGCTTTCTAGGGACTTCCTGGAATCATCTCCTCAGAAGAGTCCAAATACATCTGGAGAGTAAGTTTACAGTTAAGCAGTGTCAATTACTGAGAGGTCAGTGCTTCAGCTGCACCCAGCTGCTGTTTATTTTTTTCATTTAGCAGTATAAATTTATCATCAAAGTCTTCTCTCAGTTAATGGAGAAAGAAAAATTTCTTTACTGGTTGTTTCAGTTCCCCTAATGTAAAGTGACTTCAGAGGGGAGATACATTGCAGGGATCTCGTTGTGTTAATTAGTAGGAGGACAGTGACATCCATAGCCTCAAATTGACTCTATATATGCAAATGTCCTAAGACAAAGAATTCTTGAACATCATGCCATGAGCCATTCCTGCAAAAGTTTCAGTACCTTATGTCAGCCAGCAGCTACTTGTGGCCTGCTTATTGTACAGAAAACTTTTCATTACTAGTTGTTTTTGGATGTGAGCCTTTTCTAGTAGAACTGTAAGATCAGTTTTCAGGAAAGAAAGTAACAAATTCAGAAGCTCTCCATGTGGCAGATCTGCCTCTGGAAGAGTTCTTGAGTTTCTCGTTTTCACAGCTTTTGATATATGTTCTTTTGGGTTTGAATCTTTGGGGGAAAAAAAAACCAAAAAACAACAGCTCCAGCATGCCTAAGGCTTACACCTAAATCAGTGTCTGACATAAATTAAACATACAAGATGAATTCCAGAGAGTGGGACATATTTACAGGGGGAAGTCTCAAATAATTAACATAAAAGCAGGCTGGTAAAGTCTCAAGACAAAAGACTGCAAAATGTATTTTTTAAAAATCATGATCCATTCTACTAAAATAATCATGGATGTTAAAAATGTTTTTTTTTATTTATTTAGATTTCTTCTGACAAGATTCTGTTTGAATCCTAGTCATTCTCATTTCTGCATCCGTATTACCAAATGTCAATGTCATCAAGAAAAAATAAATGTAGCAAGACTTGGCAACTGGGAGATAACCTCCTGTTGTTATGGTGATGCCCTAGACTTCACAAAACTGAAGGATTTAATATATTGAAAAGCAGAGCACCAAATTTTGTTTATGTTTGTTATGACAAAGGCATAAATAAGGCATAAATGCAAATTCCTTTCACAGATTAAGAAGGTGCTTTCCCCCCTCTCCCCAGCTTGTCAAAACTTTTTTTTTCAGAGATAAAACAGTGGTGCTACCTTAGAGTGTTGTGTACAGTGACAGTGTTCTGGGACTTCAATACCAAATTCTGACACTGGGTGGATCTCTGAAGTCAGGAGAACAAGAAAATAAATCTTTAATTGACACTGTTTTGGCATGAGAAGAGTGGATTGGGCTCCACCCTGTTTGTTACCGTCTTGATTTCTCCATTTTTAATCTGCTTCAGGACAGAATGATTTCCTGTGACATCACTTTGCTGTTGTTGTCTGAAAGAATGGGAATAAATTATCACAGAAAAACAGCAGAATAGGCAGTGCAGTATTCTTTCTGATGAGAAACTTCAGTTGCTAAAAACATTGAGAATCTGCAATTCTTTGTCATAGGACTTAAACTCATCTTACTGTTGAAATACATTTTCTGCACCAGTTCTGCTGAATCTGGACTGAAGAGAAAAAGGTAAGGGATATTTCTGCTTAACTTTTGAACACATGTTGTTATAGCCACCTCTTTTAGGTTAAACTTTCCTTCCTTACTCTGTAGTTTTAGTTTTCCTGGATGTTTTCACATTTCATACTTAATCACCCAGTTTCTAAACTGAGAAAGTCTTCAGTTCCTTAGCAGTGTTTGAAGTTGGATGTCTGGTTATTTGCTCTGGGAGAACCAGGATCAAAATTCCGTACTGCCAAAGTCAAAATATTGTCTTTGCATGAGTAAATTTATCGATTTAATAAATATTCAATGATACAAAATACATTCTTTATTAAAAAGTAAATTTCCCAAAATCCAGTTTATTGGTCACAGAGTACTTGCTGCTTTTGTCTGTCTGCAAAATGCAGCTAAATCTGTAGTATACTTGGCAAGTGCATTTTCCTCTAATATTTATCTCTTTGAGGAACTAATATTTATCTGGTTTAACAAAAAACTGAACATCTGCCCAGGTAAGACACAACATAAAATTTTTCAGATACAATCTTACAAATACAATTTTACAATCTAGAGTAAATCTAAGAATTATGAGTTTTAATTTACATTATAAACTTCATAATAATGCTGCAGTGTATGTAAGAAAAATAATTTTCTTCATAAACATGAGACACCACTGCTGTCCGTAGTAGTTTTTAATAAGCTACTACTAAAGTATAGAGTCTTCTGTGACACAAGACCAAATCAATACAAGATTTCTACATTGTACGAAATGTGGAGGGTCGTATTGAGCTGTGGATTTGAATTTGCATTCATCCCAGAGCTGGATATTTCCCTCATGAACTTTCCTTACAACTTTTTTAGTAGTCATATGGGTAACCATTGAGGAATGGTTTATTATTATAATTTATTTTATTACAGGATCCAGAGACTCTGCTTAGGGCTCAAGGCAACTTTTACAAAGGTTCAATAAAATGTTTAATATAATGTTTCACTGTGTGTAAAAAAAAGGCAGATCATCGATTTTGATGTTGTTGTTGATTAAGTTTTTCATATGATCTGGAACAAGGTGTTAACCAATATTACTTCCCTTCCTTAAACTTTGCCCATTTGTGAGGTTTTTTAACTTCTTATGATTAACTGCTATAGAAACATAAAGTACTTGTTGCTAATTCAGAAAGACACCATATCCTCAGTTTTTAAGCTGTGTCTTCGTTGTTGATGCTTGTGCCTCTCATCTGTATATAACACCCAGCCATAATGTAACACTAATAGTGCCTTTATTCAGTTTAAAATTCGTATTAATTTTGATACTTCACTTTCAACTACTCCATGCTTTTAGTAACATTAAAAGAGTAAATAAAGTTGAAGGTGATTTAAGAGGCATTTTACATGCTTTAGTAGATTTTATATAATGGATTATAAATTTAAACTAAGAAATAAAACTGCAGAAAAGAGGTGTGACAACCACTTTTCTATACTTCCCTAGTCAGAACTGAATTAAGTACACATGCACTAACCTCTATTGTGCTTCCAATCTTAGTCAACTGAAACAATCATAAATGAGGACTACATTCAATAGTGGATGAAGTGAAGTGATGGTTACTGTATTTCTCCTATCAGTATTCATCATAAGGTTTCATTCATCCATTTGATGGTGTTGATATCATCTCCCTTGAGTTTTTGGGTCAGTCTTCACATAGTATCACCACATCTTCCCTGACTTGCGTGGCATCGCAGCATCGTACACCCACAAAGGGTTCACGCCAGAATCCAAAGTCTGCTTTTTTAACAAAAACATCCCACCCTCCTCACATGGAAAAGGCAGAGAACTGGAGTCACTATAGCTTAGAGCAACTGAAAATAATGATGGCAAAAGGCAATGGGGAAGATATGAAGTCATATCCGGACTGGAGACATGACAGATGAGACACTATCACCCATTGATTACACTGGCAGAGTTTACCCTTCAAGCAGCCATTATGTAGTTTAGTGCCCTTTTATTTCAGATCCAGATAAAGACATGATGAGCAACTGCTTGAAAAGTCTCTGTCCAAAACTATTTACAGAGACACAGCATTTTGGTACTTGAGCCACTGTTCAAAGAAAGCATAATTTACCATCCTATTAAGGAGATTATTTTTGAAATGAGCCACACATTTCCATTTCTCTTCATCTTCCAGTGACTCATAGAGTGGTCTGTGTTTTGAACATCTACAATGAAACATAAATTCACAGATAGTTGGACTTGATAGCCTGTTAATGCGGTTTCACTATTAGGAAGAAATGTCTAGGAATACTACAATTTTTTTTTTCCTTTTGCTAAGTGCTACTGAGATAATATCAAAACATACCTGTTGTGACTTTTTTGTTGTTTTATTTGTTTGTTTGTTTGTTTTGTTTTGTTGGAAAGCTTCCGAAGTCAGTACAGAATGTGAACAAAACTCTTGTAATATGGACATCCCCTAGAAAAGCCATTAGTCTGCTGGTTGGAATTGTCAGTTAAAAATAGTAAATCAAATTTCCATCCTTGTTCTGCTTAGTTCTGACAAGTAAAGACTGGTAAACATTGGTCTTCTGCATGCCCAGTGATTTCCAAGTCATTGATAAAACTGTCATGTCTGCAGTCAGACATCTCTTTTTGAGCTCATTACATTTGATCTTGCTAACAAGAAGACAAAAAAAAAAATTTAAAAATGCTTGGCAAGCCTGTAAGGATCCAGGCGTGGTCACCAAAGGCAGTATTTTTTTTATTAAGATTTTATTAATAAAATCTTATTTTAGTAATCTTAAATTTAGTAATCTTAAATCTTCAGCAGTATTTACCAGAATTGTCTGCTAAACACCCTAACGGTAAATGTGACAGAGTTCTTGAGCTGAAGATCTGTCCTGGTTTAGGCTGGGATAGAGTTAATTTCTTCTTGGTAGCTGGTACATTGCTGTGTTTTGGAGTCAGTATGAGAATAATGTTGATAACACCCTGGTGTTTTGGTTGTTGCTAAGTTGTGTTTATCCAAGGACTTTCTTGGTCTCATGCTCTGCTAGTGAGGAGGTACACAACAAAAACCAAACAATCAAACAAACAAACAAAACCCAAAAAACCCAACCAAACAAAAAAACCCACAACCCCAACCCCAAAACAACTGTGAGTGAGCATAGCTTGGACAGCTTACCTGAACTGGCAAAAGGGATATTCCACACCGTAGACCATCATGCCCTGTTGTATAAGCTGAGGGAGTTACCTCTACGGGGGGCTAATTGGGGTTCGGGGATGGTGTTTGGCATCGGTCAGCAGATGGTGAGCAATGGCTTTGTGCATCACTTGTTCTTCCTTTTCATTGTCATTATTATTACTTACTATTTTTTTTTTACTTTATTTCAATTATTAAACTGTTCTTATCTCAACTTAAGTTTTGCTTTTGATTTTCCTCCTCATTCCACCAGGGTGGGGCGCAGGTAAGTGAGCGACTACAGGGTTCTTAGTTGCCAGCTGGGTTTAAACCCCAACAAGATCCTAAAATCTAACTATGACCAGCGTGGGAAAAATATATATGTGCGTAGTTCCATCACTGCTTCTCAGTCTACTTAAACAAGTTAAACTGCTGATTTGAATCATTATGCATGACAAGTTACACCTACTTGCTGTGCAGATGTGGAGGACGTGAGTTTTCACAGGATAAAAGTGTAACTTAATGATTCTGAATCATTTAAAAGTTATCTCAATCTAAAAGCCAGCCAATCCTGTTCCTTGCATAGCTATAATTCTGTCAACATAGACTATGCTCTACGTCATACAGCAGAGATGCAGCTCTGATGCCAGTACCAAGCAGATCCTTGAAGAGACCCATCTCCTCTCCTGAAGTCCAGGGCAGTGAGCTTGCTGTGCACCCTCCTTGCTGCCCTAAGTATCTTGGAAGTCACCATTCCACAGTCACTTGCAGCCAAAGGTGCCCTTGAGCTTCACGTGCCTCAGCAGCCCCTCCTTGTTGGTGAAAACAAGGCCCAGCTCTCCTTGTTGGCTTCTGTGTCACTTGGAGAAGGAAGTTATCATCAACACACTTCAGGAACTTCTTGTATTGCTTATGCTCTGCTGTGTTGCCCTTCCAATAGATACTGTTATGGTTGAAGTCCCTTGTGAAGGTGAGGGCTTGTGAATGTGAGGGTGCTCCTATCTGTCTCTGAAGAGATGCGTCCTTCTGGTGTGTCTGAGAGTCTGTATCCTTCCATTCTAACACTCCAGTCAGAGGAGCCATCCCACCATGACTCCATGATTGCAGGCATGTGCACATCTCTAACTCCTGTTGTTTATTCCCCATGCTGTGTGCGTTTGCATAGAGCCATTTAAGTGGGACCCCCTGATGAAGCCAACTTGCTGGCTGGAGTGGCTGGTATTCCTTTGTGTGCTGCTCTTCAGGTGCTCTCCTGCTGACCTATTGTTGCCTAAAATCGGAAGAAAAACTTTCCAAACAATATTAGAATGGATAACATAAAGAGCAGTCTTTTAATGAAAGCTTTCAGGTGCACAGATTATCCCTATGTGCACATGGACCATCAAATTTCCACAATTTTTTGTAAGTTGAACTAATTCGTGTATCTAGCAAGTACATCCAACAGGAGACTGGTTGCCCTGGTAACCCACCCTTGGACCTGCCCTATTGGAGTCTCTCCAAGGGGATCTTAGCGCTGTATCTTGTTAGGTCTCCCAACTGCTGATGGAAAACAAGATGTCCTTGTTAGAAATTCTTTTCCTTGAAAATAAGACAAAACAGCATTTCAAGAACGTGACATAATGTGTGAGAAAGGGTAACTATTGTTCTGAAGTGTAAGAAAGTGCTAGAAACTATACAGCTATATATTAAAAATCTAGAAAGCTACAAATATATAAAAAACCTAAACATCTTTAAGCATCACTATGATCCTTTCTCTAGATTCTGGGCATCTCTTGCGGGGGCACTGGCATCAAACCAGGGGGACTGGGGTGGAAGGAGGTTCTCCTCCCCTGGCAACTTTAGTTTAAAGCCTCTTTACCATCTTGGCAAGTCTATGACCGAAGATGGCCATTTCTTGTGCATAGTCCTTTTAGATTCTTACCTGCCTTACTTACTGTTACCCTTCCCCATTACTGAATTACCCACTGCTGAAATGTTTCTTTTTTCATTACCTTATTTTTGCACTCTAGTTTAATTCTTTAACTTTCTCCTCTGTAAAATGCAAATACACTAGAGATAGCACAATCCTGAACACATGCTACTTTCAATATGTTGGTTCTTTCCTGAATTACTTGATAAAGTAGAAAAACACAGCATAAACACATAGTAAAAAGGTGGGTCATTTGTAATAAATGACCAGAAAAAGGACAATTAGGCTACTATGAATAAATTTAATTGGTGTCATTGTCCTTCGATAAACTCATTTAAAACAAAGCTAAAGCCTATCCACACATATTTAATAAATTTAATACTTAAAGCTTCATTCTAGGTTCTGTTATTTTCTGGTAAGCCATTTGGATATTTATTCCTCCTTTGCTGCTTTATAGTACACAATCCAAATCCTGGTATGAATAGTTTTGCTATAGTGTTAAGCACTGCCATTTTTCACTGCTTCAAAAATGTTAGGAATTCATCTGTATAGCAACTCCTTCGGTATGAAAATTACTGTTTGCAATTTGGTTGGTATTTCCACAGGCGACTACTAATTATGAATGCTCTACTTAAGATGAATATTTATCTGCAGTATTGCTTTTCCCTTCCTGCAGTATAACTTTTTCCCTTCTGTTTTCTGTAACTATCTAAAGACACAACCAGCATAAAATTTTACAGTCTTATTATGTTGTCTTTTCTAAGAGTGTGAATGTTATTCAAGGCCCGCCCTTGTGAACAGCTGTACTTAATACAATGTTAACAATGTTTACAGATTTTAATTTCATGTATTGAACAGTATTTTATCTTCAATCAGTTTTTGGTTATTGAGAAAACAAGATTAACAATGGAGAATAGAAGATATTTAAATTAGTATTTAACTTTCAAGCTATATTATTCATAATGCATGCTATCAAGCATAAATATTAATGTTTTAAGCAGTGAAGAGAAATATAAAGTTCTATCTCAGAGATACAAAAAAAAATAAGGCAGAAAGTCTACTTCTAAAATCTTGATGAAAATTTAGAAATGTTATGCTGTATTATGGCAAATTACTAAATTCCTAGGAAAAGAATGAATGTAAAAGAGTTATTAGCATGCTATGTGCAGTAACATGTTATTATCTTCTTTCTGTTGTGCTGCTTTTAATCATCTCACATTCCTGCCTCTTATTAAATCATACTTATTTTTACTTCTAGACTCTGCACTGGCCATGCTTTGCATCCTATACATTTAGGTAAAAGGTAAGAAGAAACTCTTCTTCTAAATATTGGGTAGCTTATCATTCTAATTTTTTAAAATTTAAACTTCTCAGATTTTTCTTATACCAAGTATGAATTTGGATGGGAAAGTGTGAGGAAAAGCTTTCAGGTCTATTTGTTGTAAGCAACTGTTACCTGCTGGTTTTTTAATTGTCAAGCTTATCACTACTATTGGGTGTGAATAAGAAATGGGGGGAGTTATAAGTAAAAATTGATTGTGAAATGAATGTATTGCATGTATTAAATATACATAATACTTTTCTGACTGATTCAGGATTGGCTTTTTAAGTACATTAATTCTGAATTCACAATATTGTAAGGATCTAGATGGCAAGTTAAGTTTTTTAAAAACCCAGCTTTTACTAATTAAAAGTGGTGTTGGTATTGTTGGTGGTGTTGTTGTAATTATGATTATGATTATTATTATCATTATTACAGGACCTAGTGAAAAAAGGGCAACATCTAGAAAAGAGTTTAAACACAATATTACAATAAGGGCCAATTACAGAACTGTTGTAGACATTACTTTCAAAACTGTAGCTACTTCTTTCAGCTTCCAAATGTAGAAAGAAGTCTAATTTTGTGTTCCTTTCTTTCTTGTTTTCTAATCTACTTGTAACATTTAATGTGTACGAAGCTACTGCAGGAAAATTTGTTGGCAATCAGAACCACTGGAAGAGGGATGTATGAAACCACATTTAACAGAAGACTCAGAGCTGATAAAGGAGTCAAAGCCAACATTATTCATGCACTGGTTGTTAGACATTTCCTGACCAGAACCACCTTTGTCACATCAGGGGTGGAGAGCTGTGCTCCCTTTTTTGTGTTCTTGCTCAGGTAAACTCCAGCAGAAGGAGCACCTTTGGCTTTAAGCCAAGATGCAAGGTCTGTAGATAAACCAGTGCAATAGTCTGGTATGTCCCTTAATCAGCGCCAAGTGCTACTTCACATGGGTATGGGATCTATGAAGGAAGCTGAAGAGTCCTTCAGAGCTCCACAAACCTGCCCCCTCTTCACACCAGCTTGTGTGTTACCATTAATCACAGTCGCACAGTTTTACAGAACCACAGATAACAGCCAGGGCTCTAGGATTCCTGCAGGAACATTTGTTTCTCCACCAGAAAGTCCAGTATCTGTCGGTTACAGTTTAGAAAACAAAAAGCAAGCAATAAATTAAATAAAACAATTTATTACTGTTAAGGATGTATTTGAATGAGTAAGTTTATGAGAGTTGGTTATACCAGAACAAGCAGCTGCTTGTTTAGCCACCAGTTTAAGTAGAGTTGATCTTGTTCTGATTGAAAATCTCAGGTACTTAGATTTTGGCAGAAGACCTAAGCACTGTCATGTCAGTGTTATTCTTGAAAGGTGTCCTGTTCTTACAAAGCAGCCCAGCTACTGAGTCCCCGATTCTTAGATCTCAAATTCAGACCTCAGATGGAGGTTTAATGAAAATTTGGGAGGTAGGAAGGAAGACTAGATATACCAAAATCAGTACTCCTACATTAGTATTACTGTTTTAGGTATCTCTAGTTAAGATAAATTTTGGGTGTTACCAGTATTTGTTAACAATAAATATAGCAGAAAACAAGATAAAGCCTTGTCTAAGGCACCTGTTCCAAGTTTTGTCTCTAATTGCCTGGAGAAAATACATTGTAAACACTCAAGTATTAACATAAGCCTCTGGAATAGGCCTACTTTCTTCAGCTAAAAACAGGAATCTATGAATCTTTGCAGAGCAAGTTTCTTAGCTTAGAAAACATCTGAAGATGTAGCTCTGAGTGATAACTGAGTATTTCTTTCGCAACAACAAAAATATATCCAAGTTTCTGAGTGAAAAGAATCATGTTGGACACGTGGACTGTGTTCACACTGATAGAAACCTACTCCAGACATTGAATGAAAAATAATAGAATATGTCTCATAAATAAATGGGTGCCACAAGCCAGAAATAGTCTTAAAGTCAGTATGGAAATGAGCATCTCTTAAATTAAGATTGCTCACTTGAATTTTCTAGCTTTAAAACTACTTCTGTTGTATAACAAAGATTTTTTACTGTCCTTTTTTGTATTACTCTGCCTCTCACTGAATACTTAAATAAATACTCTGTTCTGCTGCTTCTGCTACAAGTCCATGAGAAGAAAGCACCTGAAGTTATTGATGTTCATGAGGTGACTCATCTGTACAACTTGAAGGCTTTGGTGTACACTCCACTGAACAAATGCTGAATACATAAATACTGCTTCAGCATTATCTCCTGGGACGCCTGAAGTCTTATTTATTTCATTTACGTCTTGTTTATTTTGAGGCTGTTGCCTCAAAATGATCAGTTTTTGAAAAGTTGTGAAGTTTCAACTCTTTCTGTGCTTTGTTGACAAAACCTCTAATGTGTGGAAGTGGGACCTGTGGAGTCCTTCCCGTAGCTGTTAGCTTACTTACAACTCGAATGTTTTGAGAGTAATTGTGACGTGCCCCAAGAAAAGCCACCAGGCAGGTCTGGCATGTTTTCATCCCAAGTCAACTTTAGGAAACGTTTCAAGTCTCTTTCTTCTGCTGCTAATGAACTTCGAACTACTGCAACAAGTTTCAAACCTCATCCAGGTACTCATTGGTCTCACTAATTACCCACAGACTTCATGCCTTTCACAGGCGTGTCGTTCCTGCTTTTATTTCGCAAACTGGATCTACACTGGCAGCGTCTGTCGGAGGGACGCTGCCCCATCGCAGCCCCAGGGAAGGGAGAGCACCTCACTGAAAGGCACCCTGGGCCCGGCCGCTGCCGCAGCGCCCCGTCGCCGCGGCGCAGGCGGGCTCGCGCGGCTGCCGGCGGAGCATGCGCGGGGAGGCCGCGGGGCGGAGTGGTGGCGGGGCCCGCGGCCCCAGGGAGCAGGTCAGTGACGGGGCCGGGCGGTGCGAGCGCCTTCGTCCGCGCAGCGCAGCCGGGGTGGACCGGCCGGGGTGGCCGCAGCAGCCTCTTCATGAGCGCCTCGGTGCCTCCCGGCAGCGCCCCGGGGGCGGTGCGGGCCGGGCCCGGCCGCGGCTCGGGCCGGGCGGGGGGGGGAAGAGGAGGAGAAGGAGGTGGTGGCGGTGTCGCTGATGCCCTGCGCCTTGTGCTTTTCCATCAGGTGTTCTCCTTCTTGCTTCCCATGTCCTATTACCAGGAAGATTTCTTCAGAGAATACCTCAAGATGATGGCGAATATGGTCATCCTGAACTTGCTCATTTGTATTTCGCTGGCGTTCTGGATCGTGTCCATGACTGCAAGTACGTACTACGGTGAGTCCAAAGGCCAGGGAGAGGCTGGCGTGGCATGGTACGGCCAGGGGCGAACCCTCCCCTCCAGCCCCTCCAGGCAGGAGACAGAAAATGGGAAGAGGGGTGTGCACAGCCCCTTCCTTCGTCAGTAGAGCTGATAACCTCACTTCTGACAGTAGTGGTTTAGAAGATGCTGACAGCTGCTTACTTGCAGCTCCGCCCAGGGATCAGGTAGAATTTAAAATGTTGGTATCCTTTGTGATTTCCTTCTCTAAAAGAAAGCAAATAAAAATTAAGAAGTGAAAAGAAAGACTGAACTGACAGAAGTCTTTCTCTATCAGGGAAAGTACGTGACAGCATGGGAGGAATGCACCAGCTATCAAAATTGTTTTAGGAATCAGCAACATCTGCAACATGCAGAACAGGCCGTGCAAGACGTCTTCCTTAGTCGAGGAACAGAGAAACGGGAAATGGTATAAGAATGCATGCTATTCCATGCATACACGCATGGATGTATGCATGGAGTAGCTGACTTAGATGTGTACTGTCAGCTCAGCATTCTGCTCAGGCAGCTCAGGCTGGCTGTGACTTAGTTGTGTGTAGTTGCAGGGACACAAGTCCTCTCTGTGATCTCTTTTTGTCTCTAGGACCATTCTTACAGAAGTGTGCAAAAGCAGTTGATACTGCCTGCAGTATCAGTTTAAGCCTAGAAAAATTTAACTGCTTTCCCGAGACAGGTAAAGGCTTGTCGTTCAGACCCCAGCCGGTTTGGCGCAGGAAGAGCGCCAGTGTCTTTGCAGTGTTGCTGAGAGCGCCTAGGGATGCAGTATGAACACCTTCAACTGCCCAGTGTCACCCTGGATCCAAAAGAAGCTATAATAAATACCCCATCAGTATAAGCTGACGGTTGTAGAGGCAGTTGCATGTCTCTGCTCAGTGTTTTTCAGTGCTTTATGTTTTAGGATGGGGTATTAGTTCTGGTACAGCATTAAATCTGTGTTGTCTGGACACTTCTACTTTGGCTTGTAGTGAGATGCCAGACATTTAGAAGGTATGCAGAAGCAGGCTTCACAACCAGGCTTTATTTGTGTAATTTGTAGCTACCGAAGTTGGATTTAAACATGCAACTTCATTTATGTGTGTCTGCTCTCTAAAGGTGTAGCTTTTCTGACAATTAGGATATTCTAGTCCCTGTTCTCTTATGTGAGTGGAAATTTACAGTATAGCGTGGAGAGACCTGGTATCAGGTGAATCAGGATAGGGCCTGATAGAAAGGAGAAGACTGCGGACAAATCCTCCTTTTTGTACAGAATGGTTATGGAACAAGAAGGTCAGAAAACTGCTGGTGTTCGTTTGCCTGAGACTGTGGAAAGACCTTGGCTTTTCAAGGTGGTAAATGAAGCATATAGTAGTTAATTGGCTTAATAGGTTCAGCCCATATCACGGTCCTTAACATAAATATAAAAATACTACAAACATACTTTTATTAATGTACCGTTTATAGTAATTCTTAAGCACCAAACAGTGGGCAAGATGTTAGTGAAACCAGCGTGTCAAAGAACGCGTTCATTGTTTTATTATAGATCCTATCTTAGTCTTAACTGTTTACATTTAGTAGTAATTTAATACGAATACTTTTTTCCCCTACAAGGAAATCCAAAAAGGTTAATTTAAAAATGACCTTGAAGGTATGAAAATTCTGTTTGTTAGCCAAGCAAAAGGACCTCCTTTGTGTTCCAGTACTGCTCACACTCAAGTTTGCACCAAGAGCTGCCTTGATTTGTAATAAGCAATACCAGGCTATAGCACTGGAGGGCTCTTCATACACAGCCGGTGCTTGTCTTCTGAATTTCTGACTCAGCCCTGAGCTGCAAGACCCCCTTGCTCGCCTACTATGGCTTTGGGGCTTTTCAGTACACAGAAGAGAATTTTTTTCTTGTGAATCTTTACATTGCAATGAGTATTTTACTGTGTTCACGGACACGTTTGTCCTGCTTTGCACTAGGGGGCCTGTGTTTGTGCAAAGGTCGGGGTACTGCTGACACAAAAGTTTTTTGTTGAAAACCACAGTGTTCATCTTTGCAGCCTATGTGCCTGTGTGAAATCTTTCTTTTATAAGACTGAGATTTACTTTAATGCAACATTTGTGATGTCTTGTATTTGTATAGGAGATGTAATAAATAGCTTCTCAAGATTTTAATTTTTTTTCTTATTTAAAAACCTACATTAACTATTGGCTTTAGCTTTTAGAAGTTTGTGAGTTTTTCAAACAAAACCTGTCACTTCAAATCTTGCCGAGGTAGTCATCAGCTCAAAGTGTATTTTAAAGAGCCTTACATCAAGGTCAGAAGAACTGAAAGGGCTGTTGTTTCATAAAGT
The DNA here is from genome assembly GCA_013397775.1 of Eulacestoma nigropectus. Taxonomy (NCBI): domain Eukaryota; kingdom Metazoa; phylum Chordata; class Aves; order Passeriformes; genus Eulacestoma; species Eulacestoma nigropectus. Next base: position 682,882 of record VZTE01006155.1, on the reverse strand, counting down.
GGTCACACTACTTTCACCCAGCAGACTGTCTTGCTTGTCCTTTTTTGGTAGTGGAATTCTGTCACAGTAAATTCAAATGTTAGTGTTTGAAGTTCATAAATCCCTTTTAGAATAGAAAGTATCACCATATTTATTTCTTGTTACATTTTGCTAATTTTTGGTAATTAATTTTAGTTCATGAAATATATTTTCTTTTGATAGCTGAATAGAAAAATCGAGTAGATAATTGCAGATATATTGTTCTGTTCATATGAATATCTTTCTTCTGAAGAATAAAAAGTTTTTAAAAATCTCTATTAAGATTGAAATTTAAGTATATACCAAGAAATAATGACTTTTCAGACACGAAGACATAAAAAAAGTTTTATCTGTAACCCTGTTATTTGATTTATCAGGTACTTTACGACCCATTTCTCCATGGCGATGGCTTTTTTCAGTCTTGGTTCCACTGATTATTGCTACACAGGGTTTTAAAAAGAAGAGTCTTGATCACAGTGGTGCTTTGGGAGGTATGTTTTTTCTGAGACTTAAGCTAAACATTTAGTAAACTAAAGGTCTTTTTTATTGTTTGCAATTTAAGACTTTACCTAGTTCTATTATAGTAAAGTATAAACATAAGCATACATACCCTAAATTCATACTGGTTTTTTTTTTTCTCTTGCTTGTTTAAACAGTCAAGTTAATCTTGTGCCACTGTTTGTAATTGATTTGATTAATATTATATTTCTGTAAACTTAGAAGATTCTTTTAAACTTCAGTACAGCATGCAGTTAAATCACATGGTTTGGTTTAACATATCAAAGGATTCACAGAGAAACAAAGAAATGGCAGAGGTAGTGGTAAAGAAAGACGCTAAACCGATTGTCAGCAGCCTTCCTGCCTGGTAGGAAATCAGTTAAGAGAACATTGTTCTCCCTTCTGTAATAGAAACTGTTTTAGGCATTTTTTGGCCTGGTAAAATTAAGAAAATTAAATCTGTACTTCACTAAAAACAAGTGACTGTTTCTACAGAGTTTTTCTTGACTACATGATAAAAAGCCTGGCATAGTGTACAATAGTGTTTATTGGAATTTGGTGCAACATTTCTGGATGAGGTGATTCACCCTTGTCTTGTGATATTGTCTGAATTGATGTTCAGTGAAGTGAAATAGGGCCTCAAATCCTTCCTTCCCATGTCACCCATTTTGCAAATCGTCTGTCTGTGAGAGTTAAGGGAAGCATTTGCTAAACTGACAAAATTGTTTTTGACTTCTGTGTTCCTACCTCTTAACAGCTCTGCTAACCAGTTTATACTGGCATTTGCTCTTAAATGTAGCCATTTTTCTTTCAGTCATTTAGAACTGCAATCTCCTGGTGAGGAGTGAAATTAGGCCTCCCCTGTGAAAGGGGACATAGAAATGAATTGCATCAAGGAGCTCAAATACTTAAGAAAATTAGAGATAAAAAGGTGGCATAAAAATCAGAAACTAAAAAAGAAAAGCAAGAAAAGAACAGAGAAGTAGCATCTGCTAAGATATGGAGGAGGGTTTTACAGGTTATTTCAGAGACTCGGATGTGGGATTTGGTACCCAAACTGATGATAAGCTTGCTGATAGAGGCACAGCCACAGCTATATATCTACTCCTTATACAAATAATAATAATCTTCAGGCAGAGTACTTAAATTTCAATTATATATTCTTTGGATTCTGCGAGTTTTATTGCTTCTTTTTTATTTTTGCACAGTATTACGGATTTGTGGCAAAAGAAGGTCTTAAAAATCACATGCTTCAGCAGTTGCAATAAAATTAGCAATTTGGCAATAGAATCTCTTATTGCATGATTGTCTTAGGTTTATCAGGAAGATACTCTTCATATTCAGAAAATTTGAAGTACTTAATTGCTTTGCAAAGTGACCATTGTTACATGAAGGAAGTTTATATACTTCTTTTTTCTTCATAGGATTGGTGGTTGGATTTATCCTTACGGTCGCAAATTACAGTTTCTTCTCTTCTTTGTTAGTATTTTTTGTTACTTCTTCAAAACTTACTAAGTGGAAAAAAGATATAAAGAAGCAAATAGATTCGGAATACAAAGAAGGTGAGCCAAAATACTTTAATTCTTTCAGATCCCTTGTGGAGAATAAATACTGCACATTCTTGTTCCTTTCAAAGGGTCAGATGAAATGTAACATCTAGAATAGGGAACACTGTTGTGACTCCCCTATACCCCTGTGAATATTAGCAAGCCACTTTGCTTTTGCTTTTGTTCTGTTTAATAAATTGCCATATAGTTTCTGTTTTGAATATGTGTTTTTAAATTCATATATGTGTATTTTACTTTTGCCTCATGCTGTTGCCTGAAATTACTAAAATTCAGTTTTTATACTTCAGGTGGACAGAGGAATTGGGTTCAGGTTTTCTGTAATGGTGGTGTTCCTACTGAGCTGGCTCTCTTATATATGATAGAAAATGGACCGGGTGAAATTCCTATCGACTTTTCAAAGGAATACACAGCATCATGGATGTGCTTATCCCTTTTGGGAGCTTTGGCATGCTCTGCTGGTGATACATGGGCTTCAGAGATTGGTAGTGTTATGAGTAAAAGCAAACCAAGATTGATAACAACCTGGGAACAGGTTCCAGTAGGTAAGGTGTTATCTCTTCTGCATGTTCTTAGTATTTTGTTAATCTTTTTTGAATTATGCATCCAACTTGAAAAGTTCCAAGAAAGACGTAGAAAAACAAGTATCAGAAATCTGGGATTAGAAAAGGTTGTCAGGAATGCATTCTCTGAAATGGAATACACTCAATTGTGTTTCTCCTGCATCTTGCTGATGAGATGCACAAGCAGCATCCACAGAGCTAAAATCATTCTGAATGCTGTCACTTCTAATCTCTGACAATATTAAAAGAGTTTATATTGCTAATATGAAGAATACAAGTTATCAACTGATTTTTTTCAGACATTATTTTAATCAGTAGAATACATATATATTCAACACAGAAAATTCACTTCTTAGCCCAAGTACTCATTTCCTTTAAGGGTGAATAAAGTGACCTTTCTGTCTAACGAACGTTGTCTCCATGGTGGATGTCATTGCTGCTTTAAAGCAGCGTGCCTTTTTTGAGTCTTGCTGGCAAATTGATCAGAGGTATAAATCTTGTTGGATAGGATTTAAATGTGTGGGATTTTTTTTTTCTTTATATGCATTCTTCAGATTTTTATTCTATGAGCTGTCAAACATCTGTCTATGGATTTGATTCTTTTATTTTTAAATGTGTTGGTGAAACATGTCTTAGTATACTACTTCTGAAACAGGATATTTCTTTAATAATGTGCCCATCTCAAGGTCTGGTTTTTTTGAGCAAATCCCTTGTTAGCCCACCACCACTTAGAGCAGGCAAACACCAGGTGACATTGAGAGATGTGCTGTCTAGATTTATTAATGCTGGTGAATATTTCTAGAGAGCTAGCCCTAGAGACAGGAAAGGAGTAGTAACAGGCAGTAATAGTACAGGTTAAGCTGCTCAACAGCATAATAGGAATTGTAGAAAGCTGCAGTAGTGGAGCCTTGTGGATATAAGGGGAGAAGATTGCTATGAACAGTTTTGATTTAATGTAAAACATTTCAATTAATACAAGTCTTTTAAAACCAGTTTCTAAATCAGCTTCATTTTATTTGGTTTAGGTACTAATGGAGCAGTTACTTTAGTGGGCCTGCTCTCAAGTTTGCTTGGAGGCATGGCAGTAGGTATAGCCTACTTTGTGACGCAGCTGATTTTTGTGACTGATCTGGAAATATCTGCTCCGCAATGGCCCATTATTGTGTTTGGTGCAGCAGCTGGCCTACTGGGATCAATTGTTGATTCATATTTGGGAGCTACGATGCAATACAGTGGTAAGAGTCTTCTTTTTTTCTTTTTTTTTTTTCCCCCTTCTCGCAGTGTAACATAAAATTGAACTTGAATTTCAAGAAGGGGTGAGGATATGATTTTTAAATGGAAAGAATACAGAAATAGCAGCATAAAGGACGAAGGGAGCAAAAGTAATGGACATGATAATGAAAAGGAGCGAGGGCAGTTGGTCCTTTTCCACATTTTGATTTGTTTATTGTAGCTTACTATCTTGTTGATGACCAAAAGAGACCAGAGATATCCAACAAGTTACCTTGGAAGAAGCAATTGCTGCCTTCTGCTTTTCTAGATGTCTGATTATAGTAACATTTTTAAGAGAAAATGTCAGCTTAATTTTGTCCATTTACTTGGATTTAGTTGTCACTGCAGAAGCTCCATTCCTAACTCTGAAGTCTTAGCAATAGGCTCAGATTTAAGAATTAAATAAGAAAATGTGAACAATAGTTTACCTTCCATTTTTTTTTCACTGCTTCCTATATAAGCTCTATAATACAGACCACTGTTTCCTATAAGTTAAGCTTATGACAAACTAGCTGTGACTTTAAATAAAAAGACAATATGCATTAAAAAAAAAAAAATGTTGACTGGTTGGTTCTAAATTATTTCAGTGTTTACTCATTGCCCTGAAGGATCATTGCCTGTGGATTAACACTACAGACAACCTTTAGGCTAAGCCGTAAACTTACCCTATGTTTCAAAATTGTTTAGAAACCATAACTGACACTGCTGCATTTAACAGCTTGTTTACAGAGAAAACTTAAGTTTCCAGGTTTCAGTGTTGGTATACTTGTAACTGGAAGTCAAGGTGTGAATGTGCAGATGAACTGCCTGAGAGACACTAGTCCTTTACATCTGCCATTACAGTGAGGACTACAAACTGTTGTTGATGCTCTGGATTTGGCTAGACAGCATTTTTTATGCTCTATTCCTTGTAATTCCATGAAAGTTCGAAATGCAATGGAGTGTTTTAACCATTTGATGAATTTTTAGATATTTCTGTCGTAAACAAGAAACACCTAAGCACTCAGACAATGTTTCAAGCTCCTAATGAGGCAGATGCATCAAGAGAATGGAGTAAACCTAGCTAATGCATGCCTGCATTTATTAGCATCTATTTCTTCATTTAATGTATTTTTTCCATGTTCAGCAACTTAACTGTTTTAGCTGCAGCAGGGACAGTATGCACGTTCCACATTTACGAATTCATAAGCATTGCTGGAGTATGTATACTATGTTATACACATACATACTGTGGTATATATGTCATGTGATACAGGCAAAATTGTGCTGCTCGTGCGATGCATGCTCTTAGGTTTTGTGTCTCTCCTTCAACCCACTTTTTCATTCATTCCCTTTTCCATGTGGACTCAGAAGGAATACTCTAGTCTCTGCAGCATTTTGGAAAACAATAAATATAAAGTGGGAATAAAGAATTGTCTCTTTTTTTTAGAACACTATGATGCTACTGCTAATTCTTTCTGTCAGTGTTTTTCCTGTTGGTAATATTCCTAGATGTGGTGTATCTAATAGCCTGTGATACCCACTGTTTCTGAAAGAAAATCCGCCCGACTCCAACATTTATTAATTAAAACTTTGAATAGCTGTGCAGAATAAGATTCAAATTTGCCCATGTTACCCGTCTATACCTGTTGTGTAAATAACAAAGCTGATGGAAGCACTGTTACTTTACCTACTTGTTCATGCTCTGAATATACATTTTATGTACAATTGAAGTATATATTTAGAAAAAATTAATTCCAGTTTTTCCTCAAAAAAGACTTACTACTCTCTAAAACATACCAAGTGTTGAGAGTTAAACTATTAGACTTTGAAGTTTGATTTTTCTGTAGCTCTTTTGCATTATTTAAAGCCAGGTTTAAATGTATGTTTCAAAGGTAACAAGATTGCCAACTATATACGTGCCAAGGAGGTTTGTGGTGGTGGGTTTTTAAAGTTTTGTCTGGGATGCAGAATTTCTTTTGTAATAAAGCAGCAGCTTTATTTGAAATTTACAAGTTGTGAGTGTTGACAGTTAGTCAAATCTAAGAAGAAGGAAAAAAAGTTAATATAAAATATACTGATTTGGTTTGGAATGTTCCAACATTAAATGCGTGCATGTGCACATACCCAGTTATACTTCACTACGGTGCAAGTTAAAATCAAGTGTTCTAGATTGGTGTGCTTTTATCAGCATACAGAATGGTGCAGCTGGAAAAAACATAGGATAATGGTGTGTGTACAGTAATAGCTAATGAAGCACAATTTTAAGGTATTGATAATACAGAGCAGAGCAAGAAATTACCTAAATACTACAGAAAAAACTCCAGCTGCTGGTAGTATGGAGTGGTAGCCACTCCAAGGCATCAGCTCAAAATTGCTGTGTAAATAGAATTTATAAATTCAACTTTGTAAGGAGTTTGTTTTCTGTCAGATTAACTAATAATGTTGTTTCCATAATTTTCCTTTTAAAACAAATACATCTTCTTGCCAGAAAACATGTTGCTAATAAGTTGTTTCTGTTCGAAACAGCATTCTTGGCTTTAGAATGACTCTTGGAGCAGCTTTTTCCTCTTCTGATTTAGCTTGTTTCATTCCTTTCTTTGCTGTGAAACTACATAAAGAGAGATTTGACAGATGTGTAACTTCTCAAAAGAATTAACTTCTAATGTAAAGTATTGCATTTATACCCCAGTCTTTGAAGGTACCAAATTAAACTGACTGTAATTTAGTTTAGTCTGATGATGTCTTTTTACAGAGATTTAACACTGTTATAGTAAAATAAATTTAGGAAGGTGTATATACTTGGTTACTAAGTTTCTCTTCATCTTGGTTGGCTTTGTAAAATGAAGTTTTTATCTTTTCCCAGGTTTTGACCAGACACTTGGCATGGTTGTTAACCACCAAACAAAAGACTCCAAGCACATATCTGGAAAACCTATATTAGACAACAACGCCGTAAATCTTTTTTCTTCTGTAATCATTGCTTTGGTGCTTCCAGGCACGGCATGGTTTTTCTGGCCGAGGGGTTGAAATGTTTTAAGGTTTTCTGCATGTGATTCTTTTATGTTCAGTCTTGCTCAGAGACTCCAGAGTTCTATTTGAACTCCCTTTAAGAGAGGCATCTGAAACTTTCAGAGAGCCGAGGGACTTTCCATCTCGTTAAGGCTGTAAACCTCATGGCAATCGGCATCTCTCAGGAAGGTGCTTTGTCAATAATGCTCTTGCTGCTTCTCAGATGGATGTAGGTCATTGCCAAGTGAGGTGAAGCACTTGATTCATTTATCCTCCATTTATGGAGCTGAAGTGTTGGTGTCTGTTTTCTCTAGTCTCCAGCATCTGGAAGGGCAAGAAGCTGGAAATAGAAGTCTAATCCACATCAGTCAGTGTGATGGAGCCTTGTGGCTGTTGTCCAAGCTAGACAAGAAGTACACTGCAGCTTTATATAGGCAATGGTAACGTGGGTGAAGTGAGTAAATTCTGATATTTCCCATTATCTACCGTGTGTAAGGTCTTTTGGAAGTATTTGAGCGGGGAAGAGAGAATTCAGCCTTGTTGCCTATTCTCTATCCTAATAACTATCTCCACTCCTCTGAGAATAGGGTTGATGAAAATGATGACGCATACATAACATTTGAAGCAAAAATCTCAATTTAAAGTAGAAACTCACTAGCTGTTCCAGTAAGAATAATAAATTTTTCTGTGATTTTTTGACATCTTTATTTCAAAATGAGTTATATTTATGAAGATTTGTCAATATTATGGTACTTATCAAATAATTTAAAATTAAAGATGACAATTGTGAATTCACATTCATCTCTTTAGAAAGAGAATGTTTTTTTCTACAAGTATAGAATTGTTCCATAGCGTTTGGCATTTTGACCAAACTATGCTCCTTGGTTATTTCTCAACAGTGGAAATGTTTCCCATTTTGTTTGGGGCTTCTATTTAGAGATGATGGCCTCAGCCAAAGAAGCTACAGACATTATCCTTGTAGCACATGGGGGAAGTCACACTTATAAACCATTTAAAAGTAGAAATTTAATTTTTGATCCTCAGGCTCCCGTGTTAGGTAATTCTGTTTTCCATCATTCATTAATAAAAATTGCAGAAGTAATTTAGCCAGCACAGATTGTATTTAAACTTTAGAGACACCCTCATACTAACCTCTCACTGTTGACATTCAGAAGCATGGGCCTATACTTTTATTAGAGATAGGTGAATCTTTTTTATTGAACATCTGGTTTTTTTACAAGCGTCTTGTGTATACTGCCTGTCTTAACTCAATTGACTTTTTTATTTTGTCACCTTTTATGGGAATATTAAAAAACTTTAACGCCTTCCATACTGAGTTTACTCTTTTGAAATCTATTCTATATAAATCTGGAATTCATCACTGGAACTACTTCACTGTATTACCTAATTATAAAGATGAGATTTCAAAGTAGTAAAAGCTTTCTGAAAAGAACAAATTGTGTAGCTGCTCTGTGTCTGTTCCTGTGGGAGGGCACAAAATTATAGAAGTAATATATGCACTTAAACTGTAACAATAAACACTCGGGAATTTTATGCACTGTTTGGATTTATGCTGCTTCTAAATAAACACTCCATTAGTTGTCTTCTAGGATTTTATTAATACTGTCATGGTTTCTAGAATTGAGCAAGATAAAATTTTTGTAAGATACTTTTTATTTTCAATTAAATGCCTTATTTTTATATTCTTTTGTTTCCTGAAATGAAGTGTACTTTCAGCCACTGAAGTGGACATGGTCAGCTTTTTCACTATTTTATATGGGTTCACTTGAAAACCAGCTTACCATAGTGAGAAAACATCTGATTTCATATTCATAGCAGCATGAAATGCTTTGATCTGTGATCATATGAACGAATGTGATCTGACTGAACTCCTATAGTTAGCATCTTCAAAGGCCATTATTTTGGAATTTTTTATTTGTCATGTCTGAGTGATGACACTTGAGTTGCTTTTGAAATTTCCACTCATAAGTTCCCAGTATACAGAAAGATCTGATCACACTTAAACTCTGAAAAGGACAGCATTAACTTTGGGTATATCAAGTATAGCTTATGCAAACATTGTTACATTTAACTACTTAGTAGCTGTAAACTGGCAAGCTTTGGGAGAAGTTGGAGGGGGGAGTAGGGGATGCAGGGAAGAAGATGTAGAATGTGACAAACTGCCTGTAAATTGGTGTGTATCACTTAAGAGCAGTTCCTGGGCTCACAAGGCAGCAGAGAGAGATACCACCTGTCCAAGTGCTACTTGGAGAGACAGAAAATGCAGGAAGTAAAAACAAAAAGGATAAAAAGGGAGAGCTAAGAGAAAACCAGGAAGCTGATAGATTTGAAATTGCAAAATAGGTTATTGCAGTTAACAAATTTAATTCCATTCTTTAAACACTTGAATTATTCTTGAGCTTCAGAACCATCACAGTTCCCTGGGACAGCAAAATAAACTGCTGTAAAAAACAAAGGGGGTTTACCACCTCTCTTGGATATGAAGGACTAGCTGATATTCAGCAGACTGACTTTTTCTGACAATAAAGAGCTGAAACGTCATGAAATACTGTTGGTATTTTACAGAATCAACTTGGGCACTATTCACATTACAATCTGTCAGAACTGGACGTCTTAGATTTGTAAGTAGGATTTGTTTTCCCTCCATGTCTCCCAGCAGTACTTTGGTCCCCACACAGCCTTTTCTTTACATTTCATTATCTAGCATTTTAAATTGCCATTAAGTCGCTTTTCTTCAAGCAGGAGTTAACCTGTTTTACAGGAAATTTATTCCCTTAAAGCTTTGTAGGTATGTTACAATCTCTGCTTCTGGCAATTGCTATAACTGGATAATAATTTTCAATTTAAATACTGCTTCTGTTGGGGGATAAGGTGCAGCTGTGGGATACAATTACAGGCCTGTTGTAATGCATAAGTCAGAGAAGGTACATGAATTCACTCAGACTGTGTGGATCCCTGCAGCACTCCCAAGCCTGCAGCCACCCTCAGTAAATATTTGTGCCAATACCAAATGAGGATGAATACAGAAATATGGAAACAAAGCTGCTGAGCAAATGGCAGCTTGTACTTGGGTACTCGCAAGTCTGTAAAACTTGATTGCAAGTAAAGAAATTCCACCAGGAATATTCAGTTTCTTTTCTACAACATTCATCCCACAAAGTCAATTTTAATGTCTTCCCACTACAACTAGTAACTAAATCATAGAATCACAGAACAGCCCAGGTTGGAAGGGACTTTTGAGAGATCGTCTGGTCCAACCTTTTGTGGGAAAGGGATCTTTGGTGAGATTGTCTGGCAATAATCAATCTGTCCAATCACATTTTGAAAACCTTTGATGATGGGCACTCTACTACATCCTTATGTGTCAGAGTTTTCCTTGAAACACAATAAGGCAGATGCGCAGGAAAGTAGATGACCACCATTATGTGAGTTCTGATCAGGAAACATTTTGTGACCAACTGATGGTATGAAGCAAGTGTCATACACTTTACCACTTTGAAAATATCTTTATAATGAGTGTATCCTCCTATAGCAGACCACCCAGCATCATTGCTTGCTCTGTGCTGTTCTGGGATTTGCCATTTTAGAGCAAGGACAAGTGTTGGATGCTAATCCAGGTGACATTCCAGAAGTGAAGACTGAATAAACTGAAATGTGGAAGAACCAGCCTGACCCATGCTGAGGAAAGGGGAATACCAGCAATATGGAAACAACTGCCAGTTTGCAGGGAGCTACCTGGCTCAGCTGCCTGCTGAGTCACCTGTGAAGCCTTGAATAACTTGTTTGCACCTCTCTTGTCTGATGGCTGCTTTTTTGTGGCTTTGTTCACACGATCATAAAGCAGAATTAAACACTGCAGTGTGATCACTGTCCAAATTGGTCTTGGAGGTTCAAACCCACACCATTAGCAGGGATGACAGCGGTTTGAAATAAACAGAATGCATCCTGTGATTAGAGGAAACATAGTAGAAAGCAGTAAAAAAAGTCTTCTGATGCTCATTTGTTAATACCCTTTAGTACCTTCAATAACTATTTTTGTAGGGTCTTTGCAGCTGCAAAGCTGGGAAGATAGAGGGACATAATAAAAAATCGTGCGACTGTGCTCTGATGTTTCTTGGTAAAGGGCTCTTACTGTGCTGACTTATGCAGAGTTCAGCCCAGTACTAGAAAAGCAATGACTTCTGTCATCCTACTCTTTTTGTTATTACTTGTTTTCCTGATATTCCATTATTTCACTTGTTGACTTCTGAAGTTCTGAAATCATTCCAGTATCAAAAGATGCTGCCATCAAATGCTCCCCCAAAGCAGCAGTAGTTTCAGTCTGCCTTAAACTGCCAAATGCCCTGGTTATGGTGCTCCCAACAGAGGTACATCATCTCGTTCCATTAAGTGTCCCATCCAAATATAATTTAAAATGAAAAAGTGAGAGGAGCTGATTCATGATGCATTGGGATGAGAAGCATGAGTGTTACCTCTGAATTCTGGAAATCCTATGTCTTTTGGTAGGTGCCATAAGAAAACAAAGACATGGGTGTCAGCATCTGACATGGCACTCAGTGGTGTCTACCCAAGAAACTCTGTAGTGGATTTAGCTTGTGCAAAGCTATGCCAGAAAAAAAAAGCATCCACCATCAACCAAACCATAAAAAATGCCCAAAGCCTTTATCACAAGACAAAATGGAAGTGTAATATAATTTATTGTTCTTTAGAGTTTGAAGTTAAATGAACAAAAATATTCTCACATTGTTTGCCTGCAAATTTGAGTAATACACTACTTACATTCAAATAGGTTTGGTTTGGAGTAGAGTAACAAATGTTTTGCTTGGGTTCAGAACTCGTCTGAAATAAGAATGTAATCTAGAAGATAAATTATATGCCTTACCTTTTTCTTTCCTGTCTCTAATGAAGACAGTTTTTTATAATATATTTTGGGTTTTTTCCCCAGTGGCAGAAAAATGGATGCATATGTATCAATCTGTGCCCATGCCATGGAGTCTGCAAGTCCAAAAATAACTCCTGCACATATGCCATTTTGGGATTGTTGTCTCTAGTTCTTTGCAATTGTAATCATTAAAGGTTTTTTACAATTGTTAAATATCCTCTCCTGTTTGTTTTCTGCCATTATTTGAAGAAAGCAGGTTGGGTTTAGTTACAGTTTCCTTTATGTCTTTCTCTGTTTTACCACCCTAACTCCTGGACTGGAGTCTGCAGCTCTCCTCTGATCCTGACTGTGAATAAGAGGAACCACAGAACAACAACTCTTTTCATAGCAGCAGATAAAAAGTCAGTGTCTATTGTTCTGGGCATGACACAGGACTTATCTGTTTTGTGCAATTATTTTTCTTTGCTAGTGCAGATAGTCATATAAAAACTATTTGATGTCCTCTGGGACCTATAATGTCTCCCTTCCCATCCAGGTTTAGGGAAAAGTGAAATGTAAACCCACAAAAACTGGCAGCTAGGGCTGACAGCTGCAGAAATATGAGCCCCCGTTTTGCACTAAGGATTCTGAGGAGTGCTAAGGTACCCTCATATGTATGAGAGTTTAAAGCAGAATTTACCTTTAGATTAGAAGGCAGTTCTAAAAAAATCAGCTCAGCGTCTTCCCCAGAATCACAGCATCAGTCCTGTGTGAGACCATATCAGGACACAAGAGAGATAGATGCACACCAGGATTATTTTATCACTCTACCCAAGAGTACTTAGAATAGGTTTCTTCCCAATTTTTTTCGGACAATAAAGCTGAAAAGCAGAAAAGTAAATTAACTTTGCCACGCTGTTCTGTCTTTAGTAAGAAATCGTCTGCTTAGTAATTTTTGTAAAGACTCCTTGTATCAGTGAGAACACTCTTATCTCTACTATGCTAAAGCAATCTTAATTTGAAGTGTCACAGGGTGATCAAAACTGTTGGCAGCATTGTCTACCTATGCCTTGTTTCCAACACAGCATTTGTACAAATCTTTGCAGAGTTGGTAACACTGCTGTAGTTTTTTGCCAAGGTCAGAGCGGCATCAGGCATTCCACCACAGCTTTGCTTCATCACTGTTCGAGCCCACTAAGTGGAGAGCAGCGAAATACTAGCCTGCAAAATGCTCAGGCACACAGTTAATTTTAAACACAAGAGTAGTCACACTGAAGTATTAACAATCAAGGGGTGTGCTACTGTTGTTTAAAGTTAAGCAGACTCTGACATCCTTGCTGAACTGCAGCCAGCATGCTCCTCTGCATCACCTGCAGCAGATGGGCCCCACTCATGTCAGGAAACTTCATGAAGTTCATGCACGGTTGCAGGATTGAGTTAATCAGTTTTATCTTTGATGACTTTTGCTTGATCTTCAAATATCAAGTAACTAATTCAAAATTATTGTATTGTTACTGATGTCAGTTCATATCCTCCCTACCCTGGCAATTATTTTCAGGCTCAGAAGAAGCACTTCAGTAGTCTTCAAAGGATATTTTAAAGAAATGGAGGTGGACAGGCTATTTAAAATTGTGGCACCCAGAAACAAGTGTGGTAAAACTGCCATAAATTATATAGTGCTAGAGCAATACAGGTTGAAAACAACCCAAAAGTTCTGTAGGTGCAATGGGTATTTAAAGAGTGACTGTAATTTCACAGTTAGAAAGTGAAACCAAGATTAAATATTTGTCTAAAAGACAAACTCCAATTCACATGAGAATTAGTCAGGGAAGACATCATAATTAAATTAGACTAGAGGTTAGACTAGTTGATGGCAACAATATGTTTTGACTTGGTTCTTAGTTCTGTGAACTTTGTGAAGTGACCACTTACATGAGCCTAAAAATGTATCTGAACAAGCAATGACTCTCAAAATGGTGTGACTGGTTTGTGAGTGACAATATTCTCATCAATGTTGGTGTGGGTTATTAATGCATAACAGCCATTTAACCGCGCACTAATCATGTGGTAGACAAGCGACATGAATATTCAATTATAAAGTCTTTCAAAATGTCCCATCAACTAACTGAACAATGAAGGTAATCAATATTTCGGTTTTATATGCTGCTGAAGACACTGTAATCAAGCCCTCCTTTCCTGCCTGTAATATTTCTTGAGCTGAGCAAACAGAACATGGTAGCATGGGGAGCAAAACAACCAGACCTTTTCTGTGAAATTCCTGTGAGCCTACAAAGTCTCAAAGGTCTCACTCCACAAGCGAATTTCAAAGTGAGCAAATTACCAGAAAAAGAAACACCAAAGATTTGCATAATTTTTCCTTGGAAAATTGCATTAAGCAAACTGGGTTAAGGCCCAAGACTTCAACTTGTTTTGTAGTAACGGTACGAGGCCTATTACTATAGGGTTAAAGTAAAATATAAAGCCCAAAGCAAAACACAGAGAAAATGGATATGGGAAATGACACAGTCCCATACAGTTTATCTGCAACTTCATCTTCACTGTGAATAATGACATATTTTATATCCGCAGCACTAAGGACTGCTATCTTTGCCTTCAGACCTGTCTTCCTGGCTTTAGTTTCAGGCCTGAAGAGTCTGTAAAATCCATCCCTGGGGGTGGGGATGCAGCCTCAGGCATGCACAGCAGATGAGGTGGCAAGTTCCCCCCAACCAAGCAACAGCTGTAGCAGAGCAGGCTGGTGCCCACCACAGCCCCTCTGCCCTGTTTGCATGATCATCCTGGTGTCCAGTCACCTGTCCTTTATACAATATTTTAAAATGCAGGACCGAACAATAGTGATAATTGGCAATATAATTGTTGTTGCTGATTTGTTTACCTGCTCATTGCCAGTATCTGCCCAGCAAAGCACTTTAAGGAACCCTTTGCAAAGGAAAATGTCTGTAAAATTTATGTATTTTAGGAATGCAGCAATAAATTTTATATCAATGGTAGGAGTTGAATGATAATGTTAAAAATGTTATATTAAGATTTTTTCCTTGTTTTAAAGGTGACTTTAGGATAAATTGCTTCAATTTAAACCATACAATGTAGTCTTGGGATTTCTCCACTCATTCCCATGAAGTATATGTTTAGAATAGAAGTTTTCCTCTAAATTTTAGAAGTCCTAGTTGAAGGCCCTACATTTTAGTGAGAGGTGGTTCTCATTTGGGCCATTAATAATTCTGACTGGCTTTTTTCAGCAGTGAATATGATGAATACAGTATCAAAAAAATAAATTATTTAAAATTATTATTAGATGTGAGAGCGGGTAGAGGTGGTCAATCTCCTGTGAACTGGGCTTGGGGACTGCCTGAAATACAATCTGTGTCTGGCCAAACTCATGTCACCAGGCTACCCAACACCCCTCACACAAAGCTGTCAGAAAATGAGGAATTATTTGCTTCACTTGGTAATTTGTCATGGTTTTAAAAACTTGTGTTTCATTTTGAATCTGAATTTGTCTGGCTTTAGATTCCTGCTATTAGTTCTTTCATTGTGCCTGTTCCTGCTGCAGCACTGATGAGCTGACCAAAGTGAGCCCTTTCCTGCTCTCTGCCCTATTTTTAAACTGTGTGCCAAATTCCAGTACAAGTTTTATCAGTGCCATTCACTAAGATGCAGTAACTTCTTCATCAATTCCTTATTTCATATCCAGGAATTACTTCTGCCCTTTTGCTGCAGTCATATAGATACCTGCTAGGTTTTGACTCTCAAATTTGTTACATTGACTAAGAGGTAACCCTTCTGTATTCCTTATAACATTTCTACTTTTCATTTTCAGATGACAACTTTTTATACAGTTTTTGCTGGATACCCTGTTCTTGTCACTGTTTATCACACTGACAGTGTCATATCACTTCAAGTTTGATTAGCATTGATTTTACATTTACTTTACAGGCCATTTAGGAAACCCAAAAGGCTCTAAAGGAAACATCAGTTTTCGAAAACAACTGTCTCACCAATAACTACTCTGAACCTCTCATCCAGTTCTTGGTGCAATGAATTTGTCCTTCACTACATTAAAAAGTAATTTTTTTTTCTAATTATTGACATGTGGGTACTAAGTCAAGCACCTGAAAAAATTAGTACAGCTATGATCTTACCTTTGAACAGCCAAAGCCTGTACTGTCATCTTAGGTTTCTCTGATAAGACCTATTTTTCCATTAGATTTTGTTGTCTGGCACACATAACATTTGAATGCTTCATCTGATTATTAGTCTTTCTTTTGTGTTATTACTTTTCTTTGTGTCATCATCTGCTCCTCCCCACAGCTGAAGGTGTGACTGCCATGGTGAAGATGGGTGTATCAGGGCTTGTGTGTGTACAGAAGGCTGTGCTAGGCTGTGTGCAACAGGCAATTAACCATTACCAAAGAGTAGGTCTGTGAACAGGCTGTTTGCTGTTATACAGATGATGATTTGGATGAAGATGTATAGGTGATTAAGTAAGCCTTCCATGACTCAAAACAGGCCAGTTTTGCTGACAGCAGCTCATTTCTATCCTCTCCTCACTGCTTAACTGGAGCTCAGTAGCACTGAAACTGGTAGATTTTAGGATGTCCTGGAGGAACTCTTTTGGCACCCATGCTTCCTTTCTATGTTCCCAATCCTTTATAGAACCTCTTGGAAAATCTACTGGCTTATCAGTCAGTGGATGAAAACTATTTTACTATTACTGCTGTGGCCCACAGTCAGCGCACTGCAAGATGTGGGAGCAGCCGGGGATCAGCTTGCACATCTCTCTCACCCTGAGCAGAGTCTGAGGAAGCTTACAGTGCCACTGATGTCCCCATCTCAATGCAGCAGCAAGTTATTCTGGTGCAAAGTTCCATTCTTTATACATCTCATGAAGTGAATACAGCCCTGTGGGTCTGTTCTTGAACCTGCCTGCTTCTGTGTTTGAAAACATTGGCATGATTGTTTAAACAAGGTTTGCCAATGACTGGTATTATTCCAGGTAGTTTATGATTGCATGGGTCCCATTTTTACTTTTTAAATTTTGACCAATTTTGCCTTCCTCTGGAATTTCCCTGCCAGCATGTGTTTAAAATGAGCATTTCTGTGAATTTTTTTTTAATTTTTTCATTCTTGATACTGTTATAGCACACATCTAGTAAACAGACTTCTGCAGAAGGGAAGTTTTGTCTTTTCCAACTCTGACACTTTAAAACTCTTACCTTTATAAGCCATTGCTTTACCCTCTCTTAGAGGATTAGAGCCTCTCATTTGGAGTTGGAACATTGCCTTTGCTCCTGAAAGTGGAAACACCAAGAGTAAGGAGTCAGTGTATGGCAGAGCAGCGTGCTTGCTCTTCTCAGCACGCGTCCAGGATACTGGTTGTCAGGAAGGGAATCTGTCACCATTGCATGGGGATGGTATTCGGCATTGCCGTGTGTCACCGTGGCTGTATGAAAACCATGATGCAAAGGGGCAAAGGATGCAGGACTGCTTATCCTGGGGGGGGATGACATTTGCAGACAATTCTGCTTCAACATGGAGAATTGAACTTCTAGAAAATAACAATCTTTTTCTTTACAAGAAAAAATAACATTGTTCCTTGCTGGGATTGTTTCTTAGGTAGAAATACTTATTTCTATAAATCAGAAACAAATTTCATGCTGCACAAAGCCTCCAAGGACATTACTGAACCTGCCAAGTACATCCCCATGGGTACATGGAGTCTGTCAGCAGAGAGTGAGTGGGTAAAAAACGTTTGGAAAAGTCCCTCCAGATCAAGATTCTTTCCAAATTTCTTCTCTTTTCTTTTCTTTTTTCTTTTCTCTTCTTTTCTTTTCTCTTTTCTTTTCTCTTTTCTTCTCTCTTTTCTTCTTTTCTTTTCTCTTTTCTTTTTTCTTTTTCACATGCTTTGCTCTACACCTTTATTCTTTGTCTTTTGAACCTGAATCTTTCTTCTTGACAATATTACTAACTTCATTTTAAGTGGGGTTTTGTTGTTATTTTATTGTTATTGTTGGGTTGGGATTTTTTCCCTGTTCTGATTTCTTGCTTTTTTGGACATCTTGTACACTTATGGACATTGATCTTATTACAACTGTACATTATTTGGCCGAGATTTTGTAATATGATTCTTTTCCAAGCAAATCCCATAAAATCAGAGCAATTTGCTGCAAGTATATCCAATGATGCTCAGAAATATTCTCCAAAGGAAAAAATGGAAATATAAGACTGACATTATCTGCAAATCAACTGCTACCTATATAATATTATCCCAGAAATGAGCTATGTGTTGTCCACAGCTTGGGAGGTACAGTTTATGCTGTTGTGGGTTTGACCAACTAAGGTATCTCCACTGACAGCTACTGCATACACTTAAGTTCACAGTGGAATTAACACGTTTAATATTTTTGTAAGAAGCACGTTATTTTCACTTTTACAGATGACACCACCTGTGAAATAAAACACTTGAGTAAAGTCTTACCAGAAATGATCAAAGGTCATGGCAATGGATACAGTAGAACAACTTGTTTTGGTTTAATAACATAGAGAGAGTATTGTAGTATCTTCATGAAATATAAAATATATCTTGAAAGGCATTTCTCATGCAGATGTAATCAGCAATACAGATAATACAGGTGGTCTGTACAAGCGTTTTTAGGGAGCTGTGTAAAAAGGGGAAGCAAAATAAATTAAAGGAAAAAGAGCCATTCTCAAATTCTCTGAAACAAGATAAACACTTCCCAAATTAAGTTAACACCATTAAAATAACTTGGTAACAGTCAGATAGTTAAACCTACAGATTTTACAAAGTCGTGCATGAGATTACAGTGAAACGTGACACTTCAGGTAGCTCTGACAATTTTCTGTTTTCAGACAGATCAGCCTTTTAATTTTATTTAATACAGGTGACTGAAGTTTTGGAAAGTACAGGACTTGTCATACAACAAAATCAGTAATCACAAGTTCCATACCAGAGAGGAGAACAGAAATGATGGAATACTGTAGTTACTTGCAGCAGTCTACTGACAGTGAGAAATGCATCGTTTGACTCTGCACTATAGCAGAGGATTCTTTGAGAAATAGCCAACCAGAATTGAGCTTCAGTCAGTGTCTTGCTTTGGTGTGCCCTCTGTTAGAAAAACAGCGCTCACAGTTGTGCCGTCAGGTGCACTCAGGACATGGACTTCATACCAGGTGTCTCTCGTGCAGCCCTTTCCAAAGCTTCAGCTGTCTTTCTCACTGGAAGATAGCCTCTATTTCCACTACAGTGTTCACTGTAGTAATACACTTAGGATTGATGAAAAATCACCCATGCAGAAAGTACCCTTTTAACAAATCAGATGTATCAGTATATGGATCATTTCCATGCAAAGAAGAACTGAAACGTACAAATCAGTCATATTCTTCAGTACAATCCTGTGTATTTATGAAGAATGCACATGGAAGCTATTTTTGTTGAAAACAGTAAAAAGCTGTAAGAACAGGAAGGTTTTTGAAGACAGTCCTCCACATAGCCCTGTGTCTCAGCAGATGCATTTGCCAGCAGTTACCCAGGAAAGTCTCAACCTGCTAGGCCCTGCAAGCAGCTTGTGCTCATGAGCACTGATTTCCATTGTCTCTGGCAACCTTAATCTGAACTCTATTTTGCCTCCTTCTTCTATTCAGCCTGAAAGAATAACTAACATGCCAGTCAGTTTTATTGTCTGTCCACAGAAGGCATGACTGACAGAAGCTAGCATTGCTTTCCAGCAAGACAGTATTTTTATAGCAACTTGCTGAAAGCACTTACGTGCTAATAACACTGGAAATTTATTTAAAGAAAAGATATGCCTGAAGATTGCGTCTGCATTGATTTTTTTCCCTTGTCCCATTTCCTTTATTTACTAAAAAGGTTTACTTTATTTACCTCGGGAGGAAATAAAAACAATCCATTCTGTACGTGAATGTAATACTGTTCAGCAGCGAGGCTTCTTACTCCAGGAAACCCAATCCTTGTTCTCCTGGATGCATTCTCTGTTCTTTCCTCTATTCTTTCTCATACAACAGTGCATTAATACTGTCTGACAGAGAAAAAGGAAATTGCACTATGAAGCCTTTTTATAAGCATTATTTTTCTTACCACTAAATGATCACTGGAGAGAGGTTGCAGTCGTTTGGATCGGTTTGCGAGGATTGCTTTTAATTAAGGAGTGATACCCAGTTTTACAAGGCAGTCGTCCAATTCTTGTGTATGAAACTCCACCGCACCCCTGCAGTCAAGGAACTCGACAGGAGAACGTTTTTCTTGCGTCTTTTTCCTCACCTGCTCCCACGTCCCTATTTTAAAGTACTTTATTACGGACTTTCATTTTGCAAACATTTAGAGACTAGTATAGCTTAGTTCACAGGAAGGGAAATCAAGCAACATCCGTGCCTGTGACGTTTATCGCGTTTGTTAGGGGCTCTCGGTTTCCCCGGGGAAGCGCTCGGTGGGTACGCGCGCTGCTCTGGGAAGCCTTAGGGCTGGGTTTAGACAAATCCTTTCGGGAGCGCGGGGCCCGCGCGAGCCC
>VZTE01006155.1:637100-662154 GCA_013397775.1 Eulacestoma nigropectus | reverse complement strand
CGGCGGCCGGGGGCCGCAGCTTCTCCTTCAAGGTGGTCCTGCTCGGGGAGGGCTGCGTGGGGAAAACCTCGCTGGTGCTGCGCTACTGCGAGAACAAGTTCAACGATAAGCACATCACCACCCTGCAGGTGCGGGCCGGGGCGGGGTGGCGGTGGTGTGGGGGGTCCCGTTATTGTTCTCCCCTCACCTGGCGCACCTCCTCGGACTGCTGGCAGTGCCTTGTTTACAGCTTAGTGGCAGCCGGAGTCGCTGTCGCCGCTCGCTAATGGTGGCTGTCCACTGCCGAGTTCGCTGGAAGTCAGTTTTCTCGTTCTTTTCACGCCTCAGATCTAAGCTTTCAGTATGTTCAGGCCTCGTTTCTACTTTGCATACTAACTGTTCAGTTTTTTCCAGATATGTATATGAAGGTCTTCATTTGAGTCTTGGAAAGTATAATGTAAAAGCAATGTTGTTATTGTAGTCATTGTTAGTGGACTGATGACTAAGTGTTTCATATGTGCTGCGTTTCTGTTAATCGTAGTCTTCCTCGTGTTCTCAAATCCTAACACTAGCACTATCTAAACGTTACTGTTTAAGGAGAACAGCTTTCACAAAATGGTTTATGAGATTAGGCTTATGATTTAATAACGGGAAAGATTCTTAAAGCTTAAGTGCTTGTCACGACAGCTCCCTGAATGTTGGCTGGATTCTCAGTAGTACTGTCTGCTAGTTTATAAAGAATTGCAAAGCGAATTCCCACTGATGAAATGTGACAGGGCGCCTGCTTGAAAGCAGTGGGTTTTTTTCATGACCTACTAGTTAGTGATGGATGGCATGTATGCCGTGGTACAGAATAAACTGCTTGTGCTGTACGTGGTCTCAGAAAACATGTTTTGAAGTTTGTGTTGTGAGTGGTGTGTTAAGTCTTTCAAGATGTCAGCTTGCATTGGTGGAAGTGTGGATTCAGTGTATACCACTCTTAATATTTTGTTTTTTAAATGAAGAAACAAACTACCCCTTGGTGGACCTGTAGTGGGTTTTGAACTAATTTTCAGTTTCTTGAAGTAAAGAAAAAATAGCAGGTGATTTAAAAAAAGGTAGTTTTTAAAAAAGGTAGTTTAAGGTAGTTATGTGCTATTCCCATGCATATAGGGGAAAATTCTTGAGTTGTGTATCTCAGAAGTAATTAACAGTGAAACTTTCCCTTAAAACCAAAGCAGCATTATAGACGCACTAGAAACAATACAGAGAATGTTTCATAATCAGATGATGTAGCTCCATTTTTGCTGTGAAGAGGTAAAAATAATATGTTTTAGACTTTGTTATCCTGTGTTCATACTCAGGCTTTGGGTTAATCTATTGGTAGGTTTACTAGGCAAGGTATTTATAGGAAGCCAGTTGTAGCTGCCGTGCCACAGAGGTAGTTGATACTTGGTATGCCACAGAGATGCCTGGTAGCTTGTAGGTGTCAGAGGTGCAGCAGGAGTGTAGCATTGAGCAAACAATCAGTTAAAGTGCATCAAAATGATGATGTGTAGCTGAATTCTCATATCCCATGTTGCAAGAGTAGGTCCAAGTAGATTATGTGATGCTTATGTTTGTTGTTTGGGTTTTTTTGTTCTTTAAATCTGTAGTGGAAAACCTAAAATTATAAGCAAAAAGTGGATTGGAATACAGACTTGGGTCACGAATATCATAAAACACACCTTTAAATTGCTCTAAAATGCTGATAGGAAGATGTCTGTGCGTAGTGTGGCTCCAGAGCTTTTGGTTTTGACTGTCTGGAGAGGGGCATAGAGAGGAGTGGAAGCACGTGCCCGCAGTTCCTACTGAGATTTTGTTTCTCCACCGTAACCAGGTTTGTGGTTACTACCTATGTCTTTTAACTAACTGCATGTTGTTTATCAAGTTGTTTGCTTTTCTGTTCTGAGCCTCCTTGGCCACATATTCATCTTACTGATTGTAAAATACAATGTTAATTGCTGTTGAATCTTACTGCGCATCATGTGCACTTGTTGAGTATTATCTTTGTTATTTTTATTTCCCCACATCTTACAGTTCTAGAATAAAATTGAAGTAAGTTCTTCCACTATTAAGTTAGAAGATACCCTAGTTTCTCTTCATCTTATTTTTAAGTTATCTGATTAAGCAATGAAGTAACATGTTTGCAAAGCGTCCTTTGGTTTTTTTTTTTTAAGATAAAAGGCTTCATCTGATGAGGTCGCTTTGTTTCATGGCAACAGTTCAAAGTATTGCACCAAATTCCTTTTTGTTCCAATAAAGCCAAAATTAGATAAGTACTTTGCTCCTGGTCCAGCAAAGGAGTGACAATGATGAATCATGTGAAAAGATCACTAGATATTGAGATGAGGCTCTCCATCCACAGTATTCTCTAACTTAAAAAAAGAAAGTATTGCACAGTGCTTTATTCCAATATGTTTGCAACAAAAAGGGTAATGAGACTGTAGCCTTCTGGAAACTACATCTAGTGATGTTATTCTGCTGTAAAGTTATTCTTTGTATACCCAAATAGCAAAGTTTATTTTGTGCTAGTAACAGAAGACTTCAACTAAAAGGCAGCAGTTTCTCCTCTCTCCACACCCCCCTTCTCTCAATGCTAGCTGGAGTACACTGGAACCTCCTCTGATTTTGGAGGCTGCTGGGATGTGTTGCTGTAGTTGTTAGTGTCAAGTCATGTACTTAAGATATTGATGACCTGCAGGTTGAAGTTAAGGTAGCTACTGATGCACACCAGAAAACATCTAGTTAGAACATTGTGAAAAATCTTATGCAGGAAAAGTAGGGGGTTTTGCATACAATTAATATATATCATAACCTGTTGTCAGACCTGGCAGGACAGTTAGAATTGGTTCTCATTGTTTGAAATAAAAAGTCAGTGCTCTTGTCTTGATACAGTAATTATAAGCTATAAATTGATATCAAATAAACTGTGCTGGAATTACTCCAATAATAAACCTACTGTCAAACTATTGGGTTTTTTAATTGGGTAGATACTTTTTATTATTTAATTACTCAGGATAAATACAACTTGTGAATACTGCTCTCTTAAATATGTGGGAGATTGCAGAATATCCAAACCTAGAGAGCTGCTGATGTGGCTGTAGTCGTAGAGTTCCTGATTGCTTTGATGCACTTGCATAACCTGGAAAAGCTGTCTTGGCTATCAAGATAGCCAGGAGTGAGTGGGAGACTATGTAAGGAAGTTCAGTGCTGTATGCAGTGTGTGTATGCCTGACCCGCTTCTGTTGAATGTGAAGCACTCAAGGGTGGGTGCCACACACCTGCTTTTGTTTAGTGACTTTCATGAGAATCTTTTCCAGCTGCGTCTTCCTTGTGTTCTACTCAAGCCCCTTTATTACCTCCTAACAGGACCTGGTGGGCATGTGAAACTGAACTCATAGAACAAAGAATTAAAAGAAAGAAAATATTTCCTACAACCACATAAAAAGATTGGAATTTTAGCTCTTATAATTGCATGATTCTTTTCTAAGTGCCTAAGTATTCTTCAGACTAGTCATAAGACAGTATAGTCAAAATATGAAAATTAGAAGTTTACTTCAAAGAGTTGTTTGAAATTACTTATCTTTGAATTAACTGTGGGTCCTGCATATTTGTGAGTTTTTGAAAGTCCTAGCAAAAATGAACTGTCATAGTAATTAAAATAATATGGAAAAGCATTACTGGTTGTAAATCAAGTCACAACTCAGACTTGCAGTACTCAATTCAGTAATTTTTTGGGAGGTTAGAGAAAATGTGCTTTTTCTGTATGTAATTACTTAATGCCCTGTAGGTAGTCAAAGGCTTTGACTTTGAAACTTGTCACCTTGGCAGACTTTAAAATCTTGGCAACTGATGTTTTCTCTAAACTATCTCAAAACAGAATTTAAGGCTCTTTCTTATGTGTTGGGTTTTCCCAAATTTGTAAAAACTGCATAGTCCTGCTGTTCACTTGATTGGTTTTTTTTCTCCCTCACTAACCTCAGAATGGTTGGGGAGGGGTATGTGTGTGTTAAAAGGTTAAAAGGTATTAGCTGATTTGTCTTTGGTGTGTTTGCCACTGTGGATGTAAAATATGTTTTATTGATGGTAAATGCACCAAACTTACCCATACCTACTAATTTATGAGCAGAGCCTGCTAACCGTATTCTTCAAGTATATGAACAAAATAAAGAAGAATGGAGCATTGAATCTGTAGTATAGTATTGATGGTTTGTTGCAGCATGGTCACAAAGTTTTCTGCTCATTACTAACCATGACTGCTTCAAGTACCAGGTTCCAATCTTGTTGTCAGACAAACCTGCTTGTAATCAGGGTATCTGATAGAGGATACTGTCTCTCCTTTTTTAATTACAAGCCTAAGACTTTAGATAGACTAAAACTTAATCATTACAAATGCATTAAGTTTTAGTATGGAGAGCAAGTGCGATAGCCCAGTGCTAAATACCTTTGCCACAGTCTCCTGTGGTTATGGGTATTTTTGCAGGAGATACTAAAAAGCCTTACTCGCATGTAGGAGTCTTCTAGTACTGGGGTGTATAAAAAATGGAAATCCATATCTTAGTGATAAAAGACAATATTCCTATCAAAAGCCATAGTACCTGAAGGACAGGTTATACTGAAGCAGTTATACTACTTACCTCTGTAGATAAACCTACTTTAGTTTTGCTCTGTCAGATAGGAGATATACTTGTGCTATCAATTGGGTCATTGTCTAAAGCTACAGTGATATAACATTATGGATACCTAGTTGTCTGTGTTTTTAAATATAAACCCTCTTTTTGTGAAAGATTTTTCTGCTCAGAAATTGGTTCTCAAACACTTATGTGGAATTCACATCAACTAAGCAGGCTTGGATTGTTGGTGTTATGACAAAAGCAAACATTGCTCGGAAGAGCTTTTCCTTTGCGATTTGCGGTAGAATATTGAGTACTGTAATACAGCAGATCAGTAAAATATTAAAGTAAGCTTGATTCATTGTGCCTAATAATAGCTTCTCTCCCTGTGGCCCAAGTGTTGGTGAATTAAAACTTCTGAAGTTGCCTCTAAGCTTTTGGCTTTTAAATTGTGGTGTCGTAGAACAAATTTTGAAGACTACTGATGAGTTGATCCTCAGGGACAGCTATTTGAAAGCCATCAGCTGTCTGTAGAGTTTTCAAAGAATGAAAAGTTTTCTGATGCTGAAGATTTATCACTCTTCTGTTAACCTGTTTGTTAGAGGTTGGCTAGAGGGTCAAATCCATTTAACATGCTCTCTGGAAGTTTTTCCAGACTTTTGACTTATGTCCCCTCACTGTAGACTAGGGGGTAGTGTAGTGTTAATGCTTTAGTTATGTTGAACACAAGGGTTGTAGTGATTAGCTCTTTGCTATCTGCTCTTGGAAAGTGTCTGAGTGTTTTTCTTCTGGTCTTTTCTCTCTCTCTCTCTGTTTTGTTCATCAGGCTTCGTGGAAAGCTTTGGGGGAAGGTACAACATAAAGATGAAAAGGTTTTTTTTTAATCATCTCATCTTTGGTCAATCAGATGCCAGAGTCAATGTTAGGGAAGTAGCTGAAGAGCAGGAGCTACTCTAGCAACTGAATGTTGGATGACTTTAACTGTAATACAGGGAGCACTCCAGAAAGGCACTTTGACAGCAGTTTAGGCTGGTGTACATTGAACTGTTGTGATATTCTGTGTGCGTACTGATTGCTTGTGTAGGTAAGCAGCTCATCTGGCCCATGGCACTTTCCACACATGACTCTTGGTTCTGTGGATGGTCAGTGCTCATACAGAGAGCTCCTCTTAAGCTGCTACAATCCAGCCTAAATAATCTGTGATGAATGTATCATAAAATACCGCTGAGTACTTGTTTGAACCCAAATGCAAATTGAGGTAAAACTGAAAGGAAAACTGACTATAATTTAAGGCAGAAGACAAAAGTTAGCCCTTAGCAACTGAATTGTTTGATATTGACATGTTACTGCTAGTCTTTAGAGTGGGGGAGCAGGTTCCTAATGTATCAACGCCTTGAGACCCTTTTCTGGTCCATTAAACTTATATTAAATTATATTCCCTTTTTAGCTGTCAAATTACAGACTTGGTAACAGAGGTGGCGTTTGAAAACGTGAATCATGCAAGCTTGGAGAAAACCAGACCTACTTGAGTTACTGAAATTAGACTAACCTTGCAATGTGCTCTGGTCTTGTAAAACATTTCCAGAAGTTAAAGTAGTGGAATTGTAAAGAAGCTTGTATGCTTATTCCCAGGCTTTTCAGCTCTAACAAACAAAACCACAGAACCAAAAAACAGGTGGGGGTGAGTTGTGGGCTCACTTCAGCAAAAAAAGGGAAAAGTTACATACAAGGAAACTTGTGAAATACTAATGTTCCAAGATACTTAGTGATAAATTAAAACAAGTGTTTATGGTTCCAGTAGTAGCTTACTAATAGTGAACTACTTTGCCTAATTCCTGCAGATTAAAAATCCTGTTAGGTTGGTTCTTGCCTGAACTTTATGTACTCTTGTGAAATGCTTTGAGTTCAGCTTAGACTTATCAGTGTTGTGAATTCAGACTCTTTCCACACAACTCATCCTTCCCAAATCATTCAGAACAACAGCAAAAAAAAATGTAGTAAATGATTGGTTTAACTCAAATTTATTTAGAATAGACTGCTGGCAAACTGTAGTGAAATGACTAACTGGCTTAGTATTGACTTAGCCTTCTTGCTTACAGAGTCTTTTGATCTGGAAATTTGTCTTTTATTCATTCTGATGCTTTATTAATAAATTAATCTGAAGTTAAATTATGTGTTTGGTGTGTAAAACTTAGCTCTAATCTGTTTTGCTTTCCAGGCATCTTTTCTTACAAAGAAGCTAAATATTGGTGGAAAAAGAGTAAACCTTGCAATATGGGTATGTTTACATTCCTAGTTTTTTTCCCCTTATCTAATTAGAATATTTTTCTGAAAAAAAAATTACTTAGGCTTACTATATCTCAAGTGTTAGGCACTTCTTAATATTGTAAAATTGCCTAAGTATTTGGAGTTCCTTGAAGTGTTGTTTGCTTTGTCTTAGATGCTAACAAGTGTATTTTAAATGCAGGATACAGCTGGTCAAGAAAGATTTCATGCATTGGGACCTATCTACTACAGGGACTCTAATGGCGCTATTCTAGTATATGATATAACAGATGAAGACTCTTTTCAAAAGGTACTGGACAGCTTTTAGTCTAAACTGTAAACTGGTTGAAAGATAATTTGTGATATGTGTAAACAGAAGTCTTCTGTTTCCAGCAATATACATTATATTTGCAAATGTAGATCATGTAATGGAAGTATACACCTTATTAGTATGCTTTTGAAGACTGACTTCCCTGCTATCAGGTTATTTGAAGAACACCAAAGAATTAGCTCAGTTGCTTAGAGCACGGTGCTAATAATGCCAAAGTTGTGGGTTTGATCTCTGTATGGGCCATTCATTTAGGAGTTGGACTTCATGATTCTTGTGAGTCCCCTCCAACTCAGAATAATCTGATATAGCTGTGTGAGTTACCTCTGACAGGCTATAAATATAAACCTGTACTGTTGTCATGGTATGCCATACAGATCTCTACTATATAAACCAAATTGCTAAAACATATTAAGTGACATGACCTTTTACTGATCTGAGAACTCTGAAATTGCAATACATGATAGTGGAGACATTAGCTTCTCTCTGATAAGTTACTTGTTCTTCAAATCCTCATCAAAACATGTAATTTGATAGCTAGTTATTTTATGGCTGTATTAGTTGATCAGTTTTATCAGGTGAGTTTTTTCCACTCTGTGTTAATCTGTGCTACCACTCTATAGGATGTTTTAGCTCAAAACTGGTGACCCTCTTTTCTAAGCAAGTTTGTCTCTGACTAGCTTTTGGCAAAACCAGTTGGACTTCTGTGTAGAGAGAAGTAAGAAATTGTGGTTGTATGGGCCAGGCTTGGGTTAGCAGTGACAGAAATAGTGTAAGGGTACAGTTCCACAACAGCTTAACTAATTTAAATACCCTGGTGTAGGGCAAGTAAAGCACTTGTGCTAGCAGTTAAACAGTTGCCCCCACCTGCAGAATGGTGATGACTTGTGGATACTACTTCAACTTGTGCCTCTTCATGCTGAGCCCTATTTAGTAAAACCCTGTGATACCAAAACACAGATGGGTAAATGTGCAGAAAAAAGAGGAAAGAGTGATTTACAGGAGTTACTGCGGAAGTACTGTTGTATTATGTAGCCTAACTTATTTTTTAGATTGTTGAAGTGATTGCCTCTCTTTGCAATTATTCCTTTAAAATAGCAGTTCCTGTAGTAATCATATAGCTTCCAAAGCATGACAACAGATTTGGTAACAGATGCCTTACCATGAGCTGAGTTGACATGCTTGTCCCATCTGTTCTTTCAGGAGACAAACATCTGTTATAATCTAACCTGAAAAACTCAGTTCAGGTGCCTCTATCTTTAAAGTACCATTTGTGATCTGTCAGTAAGTTCCTGTTGATAAAAGATCTCATGTGTGACCTAAAGTGGCCCATGCAGTGAGCTTGTTATATTGAGTGTGGTGAGTTATATTTCTGGAGTAATTGTACCATTTTATCTAAGTCATTTGCTCTTAATTTCACCTGTGAAGTAAAACCTGCTGAATAAGAGCTATGCGTAGCTATCTAAAGAATATTTTTCCATCTATGTTGCTCTAAACATCTTTGCTTTAAGTTTAGAGTAGATGGTTAATGAAGGAAGTGGGATGGTTTTGCATTGCCTAAGTTTATATATATCAAGTGAAAACAAACTCACCTCTGTTCTTTTTGTAGGTAAAAAACTGGGTTAAGGAATTAAGAAAAATGTTGGGAAATGAAATCTGTTTATGTATAGTAGGTAAGTCTTTTTCAACCTAACTGAATTGGAAACATCTCTTTTGATTAATAACATCTTCCAAATGCTGCTTTGATAGCTTGCACATGTGAAGGGGTAAAGCTTATGTTAAATATTTAAAATTAAACTGGAGCTAGAAGTTTCAGTAGGTCACATTGAAGAAAATAAGAGTTTGATTTAAAAAAAAGCTGTTTAATTATGCACTGTCAGAAGTGTGTGGTACAGACACCTGCAGACGGTAGTTTAACAAAAAAATGTATATCCTTCTTTCAAATACTCAAATTCATGGCTTCTCAGTGGCCTAGACTAGGTGCTTGTCTGTTTTCATAATTAAGTGCTTGCAGGTTGGATATTGGTCTTAAAGCTTGGATATTTCAATGCAAATTGAATGCAACAGAAATGCTGGGTTTAGATTTAAATCTGATCTAATGATTAAAACACTTTAATGAGGTTAGATACATGGACATTGTACAAAAAGTACCTCTGCAGCACAGGGAACGTGCTAATAAATTGCAAAAGAAAAGCAAAAGGCTGGATTGGGTGTCTTATATAGAGGCATTTAGCTGTCCTGATCTCTCTACAGAAGTAGCACTTCATCTTCATTGCCTGTAAATGCTGATGTGAAAGGAGATTGTCAAATCATATTGTCCTTGAAATTGAGACCTGTGTAAGAGCTGGTCTTTACTGGGACAGCTTGAGAAAATGGAGTACCATGGTTACATGTATGCTTTCTTTTTGGGTAATTTTGGAGGACAAAGACTTAAAAGATTAACTTGTTTCCAACAGGTAACAAAATAGACTTGGAAAAAGAGAGACATGTTTCAGTGCAAGAAGCAGAAACGTAAGTCACACCTATTACTAACAGAAACAGTCATTGCAGAATTATGCTGGAGTAATAAACTCGTGATGCTGTTAACATAGCAGCCAGCTAGGCAGTGCTGGCTTATGCCTGCCAGTTGTTGAGTGTTCTGTTAGTATCTGAGTCACAGGGTGTCCTGGCTGACCAAACTGTAGCTTGAGAGTTGTATGTGATTAAAGTCAACATTTTGCAGTTGAAGTCCATTTCTAGACATGAAATTTTCTTAATTTCATCTTGTGTGTTGCATTAGTCCTGGCAGTTTTAAACACATAACCCCCTTTTTTAATATTAAATAAGCATGTGTAGATTAACTCTGAAGTCAGAATAAAACCTCTTGTGATCATCTTATTCCTTCATGTAAAGTGGCTTAGAAAGATTGAGTCCTTTACTACAATGAAGCTCCATATCTGCATTTCTACAGGTATGCTGAATCTGTTGGAGCAAAACATTATCATACATCAGCTAAACAGAACAAAGGAATTGAAGAACTGTTTCTTGACCTTTGCAAAAGTAAGTATTATCTAGTTTGTTGGTAAGGAGCTCATTCATAAAATGCTTCAGAAATGCTTTTAATGCCATATAGAAAAACTTTAGTGTAAATTACTACTTAAAACTGACTTCATTTCAGTCTACTTCAAGCCACATGTGTACTGTAACAGCTCTGGAAGCTTGATGCTTACAATATTGCAAATTCGTGCCGTACTCCAAAAGTGTCTTGTTCATTTGTTGGAGCATTGACTGCTGTTCCACTTATCATTCATAAGTAGTAACCCAAATCAAACATCATGTTACTGGTTTCACTGCTGCTTACTTCAAACCCTCTGTTTCAACCTCTTTGAAAAATCTTCTCAAATGATGTCAATTACAAATCATAAACTCAAAGCTGTAATGATGCAAATTTTACACAGAAATCTAAACAAATGGTAAAGATCATGGTGTGTGGGATGAAAATGCAACACAAGCAAATCATCCTATTAGTTGTGTTTCTGTGATAA
Organism: Eulacestoma nigropectus; assembly: GCA_013397775.1. Classification (NCBI taxonomy): domain Eukaryota; kingdom Metazoa; phylum Chordata; class Aves; order Passeriformes; genus Eulacestoma; species Eulacestoma nigropectus. The sequence goes on along the minus strand of VZTE01006155.1, from coordinate 651,424 downwards.
AAGAATTTAAGGAAAAGGTCTCCTGCATTGCTGAAGAGGTAATTGGTTGGGGGTTTTTGGGGGAATTTTTTGGGAGGGTGGAGTTCCTTGGTTGGTGTTAATGATATGAGTGGGTAAATACAACTTTTGAAGGACACCTGAGGATCTCTACAGTCTCCCTTAGTTACCAGGAGCTGCTGGATGTTGGGTGCTTTAGAAAAAAGATTTAATATGTTCTTGCAGCTATGCCATGTGATACCTGAGTACTTAGTTCTGCATAACAAATAGGGGAACCAACCACTCTTGCTGAACTTTATGCATATCCTTCAGATAGATTTAAATAGCAGAGTCTTATGTGACAATGTAGTGGAATGTCATCTAATACACTTCTTTCTTTACAGGAATGATAGAAACTGCTCAAGTGGATGAAAGAGCAAGAGGCAATGGCTCCAGTCAGTCAGGAATAGCAAGGCGAGGTGTACAGATCATTGATGATGAGCCACAAGTACAGAGCAGTGGAGGGTGCTGTTCTTCTGGATAATTATAAAACTGTGCATCACTGCCCTCTCAATACGAAGACTGCCATATTCCAAGTCACACATTCTTTACCAATGGAGTAATAGAATTAACAGTATTTAAAAATAATCACATGTAACACTGCAGAGACCTTAAGTGCTAAACTAGTGGCGTCTGTGACCAGAGAATTGGCATTTTCTACAGTGGTTAACAAAGCAATTACCAATGGCCTTTTTACATATTTTTCTTTATTGAGGAATAATATGCATGTAGAAAAGACCTACTTAAAGGCTTCATTTGTATTCTTTTAAATCAGATCATTATTTAATAACTTATATACATTGTTGTTGGAATGGTATACGTTTTTGCAGCTCTTTGTATTTTGTGGTAGATGGAATTGTATCACTTCTAAAATGCAAATTGATTTTTTTTTTAAATTAGCAGATATCTGAAGTAATATTTTTGCAGGGCCTCCACAAGCCTATAACTCAACTACTTTGATATATTCTGTTCATCTGTATGCCAAGCTGATAAAATTCATTGTAAATTACATATTAAATATTTTATCTGCTTTTACAGTTGCAGGTGCAGAAATATGTACATCAGTCTTGTCAGTGATTGTGAAGTGAATAAGTCAGTGAAAGACGCAAGCTTTTCATGTGCACTGTTAAATTGCTCATTCTATTCCCCTAGCTGAAAACAGCTTTGTTTTGGGTACATCCATAGCTACAGCAATTCTTTAATCCATTTCTAGCAAGCAGCAGTATTTAGAGTAACCCCTTACTGGAAGAGAATGCTTCTGTAGACTGCTGTTTAACATTGAGGTGTTTGACTCCCAGCTAAAACAGTTGGTGCATGCACATACTTGTCCTCTCAGAAGATCCCCAGAAAGTCAAAGCAACTTTAGCCCTCATCTCTCTGGTAGCCAGTAAACCAGATGCATGGGAAACTCTTTAGCTGCTTTAATACATTTCTTCCCAAAGACAGCATTATAAACTATTCATGAGCGTATTTTTTTTTTCCCGGCAGGGTTTGAGTGAACAATTAATTTGCATTAACTAAATGCCTCTCATTTGGAGTGATTAAATTGAAGATGTGAAACTTGACAGATGTAGCTGTAACTTTGGGGTTCTAGGCAGAATTTAACTTACTCCTAACTTGCTCTTTCTCCTGTAAAACGTTTTGGAAAAAGCCCGCTTACGTTTCAGGAGGAGGGTTTTCAGAAAAAATGTGTAAACTACTATCACAAAAGAACACAAATGGTGGTAGCTGAAACTTCAAAATGTTTTGTGCTCTGACTTTTTTTACTTAAGTTGTCATGCTTGGAAAAACAGTAAAGGTGATGTCTATGACAAAGTAGAATATCCTTGGCCTTCCTTTTTCTGAAAGGTAGATTTAGTATTGCATATGAATGCACTGAATGGTGTGGGTATGTTCTGAAACACAAAAAAAGTAGTAGCAATGAATAAGTCTGTGTAAGAGAAATGTGTTGTCTTCAATCTGATTTTTATTTTCTCTGAAATAATAGATAGCTTTGATACAGACTGATCCTGGTACATTTTCTCCCTTTTTGCCTTAACTGTGGGTAGATACTTTTTCTTAGGCTACCATTGCTGTGCTCTTCTGACGTGTTTGTATACGTGATGGAGAAAGGTGATCTGTTCATGCTGGTGAAGATAAAGTTTCTTGGCTGTGCAGAGCTTTGGTGTCAATCTAAAATCCTTGATTATATATGTCTACATATAGCAACACTGTTAACTTCCACATATGTAACAACAGGGAGCTCTGACAAAGTTGAAAACCAGGTCAGTTTGATGTCAGTATCTGACAACCAGCCTTGTAAGTGATACAGTATTGATACGAAAAGTGAAATTGGCAAGTCATGATGCTCAAGAATGGAATCTCCTCAAAATAGGAGTTCCAGGTTTTTTGATTCAAATTTAATTTTTTCCATCTCTGCAGATAAAACCTCAAACAGCCCAACTTCAACTAGACTTGTGTAGAATGTATCTTTCTGCCTGCAGCTAAAGAGTTTTTAGTGTATTCTGTGCTAGGGGCATCCCATGTGACTTCTGACAATTACAAAACTAACAAAGGCAGGTTGATAGGAGCTCTTAAGTCTCTTACAGAATTAAAACTGTTACTACTGAAAACTTAGGTGGGGATAAAGAGGTCTACAATTTCGTAATACTAAAAAGTTTCTGGTTGCTATTAGCAAAATATTTTTTTAAAATAAATTCTTCAGTTACTTTTCTTACTTAAGCTACAACATAAAAAATACTCACTGGAAACCTTCCTATCTAAGCTGTAGTTTGGTTGGACTTTATTTATGAAATTTAAAACCTGTGTTTTGCAGGGTATCATTATGTAACTGGACAAAAGTATAGCTTTGTGAAGTCAGGGAAACTGGTTGAAGACTAGACAGAGGTGAAAAGATGAATTGTTTAGACTGATTAACGTAAGATTTCAGCTGTTCATTGTTAGCTAACAAAATACAACAGTTCCAGGAAAAAACATCTTTGTCAAAGATACTGAGAATGTTCTTTACACTTGATATACAGAAAAGTACAAATAGCTTGGTTTTTTATTTTTGAGCAGGAGCTTACTCAAGTAACCTGGTTTTACTAGTATGTGGCTTGCTTTTCAAGGGTCTTGAATCTTGGTCTAGACTGCCTGGTTGGTACATCTGAAGGAGAACTATTTTCTTGTTGCTGACTTCTGTGGCTGTAAACAAGTAAGTTATTTTTCATTCTTCTGAGAAGTGAAAGAGAAGAAGGCTGTCTGTCTTTAGAAAGTATATCTATTGTGAGGCACATACAATTAGCAAGACACCCGCTACAGCATGTGTAAGTCAACATTGAGCACACTTCCTCAGGGTACGTCTTGATGGAGATTACTCACATACATACTAAAATAAAATGGTCTAACTTGCTACAATACCTTTCTAAAACAACTTTTAAGTGCTTGCTCACAGTCTTGATGCTGCTACTATGAATACACAAGCTACCTGTGAAACTTTATCACTTGCTGAAATAAAATCCAACAAGCCAAAGTCCAACCACTTTAATGCAGCAGTATGTTTCTCTGCTAGGAGTTATTTATGGACACTGTATACTGCACTTAGACTTTACTTCAGAAGCTATAAAAGATGGGATAGACTGATTCAGACAAGGACACGCAAATCCAGATGTGTAGTACCCTCGGAGATGAGGGTAACTAGCTGCAAAGACTGGGAGAGATGGCTTCATCCGGTTAGCAGTGATCTTGCACATGATTCCAAAATGGGGGTATCCAAAATCCAGATGAACTGTATGGGATGGTCTTTTGAAGCAGTCAAGTAATTGAGTGTTACCTTGATTATATTATGTGCTTTTTCTTCAGTGTTCACACATTGTGGACAGGTATTTTTGCATCCTACCACATTGAAAATTGCCTGCAGTTCTTAAACAACTTGGTAGTTAAATTTCTGTTTTAGTTTCCAAACCAGATGAAAAAAGCTTTGCAGAAAGGTATGGAGTTATGGAAAGTGGTTAGATCTCAAATGGAGTTCTCCAAAAATGTTGGATGCTGTCAGAAAAAAAAGTTTAAATGCAGGCCAGGGATCTCCGTAAGCTGACAGCAGTTAAGTGATACGGACAGTACAGTATGGGAATAAGAGTTGGAGCCAGTCATGTCTCATTTTTCTGCTTTTAGTGGAATGGAAAGGAGAAGTAGGAAAAAAAAGGAATGTTGGAAAAGCTGAGGGTGCTGGTATTAGGCTGCCGAGTGAGGTGCTGAGTTAACCTTTCCTTTCAGTTGTTGGCAAGTCTCAGCAATGGCAGTACCTTGTTCAGGACTTGTAAGATCACTTCTTTGGTTGTTCTTCTGTGAAATACCATTTTTGCTTCATTAAAGAGAATGCAAGTAACTTGGAGCAGGCTTTCAGGCACAATACTACCCTACTTAAAACTTTTTATTAGAATATGCTCATTTATGAACTATTTACATTTCACTGACTTTGTTAATCTTAGTCTGCATCAAATCTTAGGATCTTTTTTCTTGAGAAGAATGAGGGTATATCATGCTATGAGGATAACTTTTACTACAGTTGTGTCAAGGAGTTGCAGACAATGACCAAGGTCCTTGGCACTACTTGCTGTGCAAACTCAACAATGTCCCAAAACTAGCTCTTAATTGTACTGGGCAGTTGCTCCTGCTGTTCTTTGGAGGACTCTGCTCAACACTAGGATTTTCTTTCCATGTAGGCAAGCCTGCACATCTCAGTGATGTAGCTGTCTAATAAATTTAGGCTTTTTCTATCAAATAACGATGTGTACTCTTTGCTCCTGCATTTTTTGAAGCTGTCATTGGCCCCTCTATGGAACAGAACGAGATGGAGATGATTTTGAGAGTTGTGGAGAATCTGGAATGTTTCTTGTGTTGAGATGGCTTGAAAAGTGAGAGTCTACAAAAATGTCACCATTATGACAAAGTATTATTCTGTCCAAGATAACAGAAAATAGTTTGGCTCAGAAATTTTTACTGTAATATGATTAAGATGATAAATTGCTCTACTTCCAAAATGAAAACTTATTTCAAGATGAACTCTCTAGTCTTAATTTTTTTTTTAAGACTTAGGTTTGCATAACTTGGCCAAAGCCTTAAATTGATTGCCATGTTCTACAACTGTAAACTAAAGTTTGATTGTTGGGAGGAACAGCATACTTGTTCATATTCCACTGGGCAGTTTAGATCTTTGATTGTGTTTACACAATACCAGGATGTTGAAAGATAGATTAAAACAACTATTTTTTCAGTCTATTTCCACTGCTTTGTGCACTCAGGCAAGTAACGTGGACCTGATGCAGCTGCAGGGTCACTGTGAAAAGAGGGCTTCTCTTTCTCTTCCTGCTTCTCAGCTGCATTGATCCTTGTTGCTAAATCACTGCTACAGGAAACTTTGGGATCTGTGCAAGAAAGGAAGTGCACGTTCTCTCCTTGCTTCTCTAGCTCTTCTAGACAGTAATAGGCACTACAGCAGTAACACCCAGTTCCTCTCAGTTTGGTAACATTTTTTTCCTCAAGAGGAGCTTTTCTTACATCTTGACAAATAATTTTTTTTCAGTGTATCTAGTCTCACCGATCCCTTCAAGGGGTTTTAATTTTTCATTGTGGGTTGCCCAAAAGTTGTTCAATTTGAAAGCATGAAAAGGAAGGATGATGAGTAGCAGTTTTACAGCAGTCTTCCCTAACAATTTGCCATATCCCATCTCCAAAACAGTGAAGAGAGAATATTGAAAGTTTAATGGTGAGTCCTTGCTACCTCTATATCTGACTCCTGATTCTTGGATACTGGAAGTGACTTACAAGAAATCTCAGTTGGGAGGGTTCAAGAGAGCAAGGACTACTTCCTCATCTGTTGCAAGTAGTTGATAACCTTTGACAGATCCAAACTCATGTTTTTGAACTGTTGAAACCATTAAATTGCAGGCCCTTCTTCAAGTTAACCATCACTCCATTCTGAAAAGTCAACAAATTTGGGACTTGCAGTGGAAGAACGCAAATAGTTTCTTTTTCAGAACAGGAAACTTAAAATTGCCTAATCAGGCTTGTTTTAGTAAAAAGAGAAAAGCATGTGATACCTACATCTTTAGGTGCTGTCAGTGCTGTTTGATCATACAGGCAGTATAATGATTGTCTTACTGGATTTTTCTCATCAGATAAGCTCATTGAGCTTATCAGTCTCAGATAGAAAGAAAACATTAGCAGGGCAAATCCAATGCTGAAAAGAATGCAGCATTTTTAATGTCAGGTAACTTAATATTGTCAAATGTTGTAGGAATAGTCTATTTGGCATTTATGGATAAAAGAAATTTTGTAAAAACATATTAAAAAATATCTGGCAGAGGCTTCACAAACATTAACTTCCCCAGTTCATTTCTGCAGCTGGAGTTCTTAAATACGTCTTGATATATTTTATATACCAGTGCATTTACAGGAATAGCCCTGTAATAAATTAATGCCAAATGGTCAATCAACTATAAAAACAAGAGTTTTTTTATCATGACAGCTGGTTTATCAATGCCTAATATTAAAAGGGAAAATGCATGGAAATGGATCAATAGGGGGGAAAAAAGGTGTACTGAAAATCAATACAGAAAGAAAAGATTGTCACTTCTTATATTTACAAAATGTTACAGAATTTGAAACTTGATGACAGTCTATAATAAAGTGGCCCTGAAAGTTACTGGAAATTGGGGGCAGTGACTGAGACCACTGGTTTTTATGTTACACGTATAGTATTTCTGAACCCACCTGAGTGTGACATGTCAAAAGATGGCTTTAAGATGTCAAACCAGGCTCACTGAGGTTGCTGTAAATTATGCTAGCATATACCCCAGAGACTGTAGTGTGATCACACCCCCAGTAAAATATAGCTTTGATTCTCACTACGGGTCTTTGGCATCTCAGAACAGAGGAGAGAGCAGTTGCTGTTGAACCACGTTTGTGTTTAACAGTAGCCTCAGGGATGCTGCTTGTATGCAGCAAAACAAAGTCAAACATGGAACCAAGGCTAAGGTGGGAATTTTCCACCAACTATGTGTCTGTAACCTTCTGCTGTCTGTCTCTACCATGAGTGCTTATTCATGCTTCCCTAGTGAAAACTGCTGGTCGGCTGATGCTGTGGATTTGAACTGGGTGGACATTGTGAGTGAAAACAGCAAGCAATAGGAAACGCACGGCAAGATGAGAGCAATTTGCATGTTTCTGCTTTGGCTATTAGCCGTTTCACTTGCAGTTCTAAAAAGTCAGCACCTCTATCCTACAATCTTCTTGTCACAGAATCACTGAACGGCTCAGGTTGGAAGGGACCGCAGTGGGTCACCTGGTCCAGCCTCTCTGCTCAAGCAGGGTCATCCCAGAGCACGTTACATGGAATTGTTCAGGCAGTGCTTTAGTGTCTCCAGCAAGAGGGACTCCACAACCTCTCTTAAAAAAAGGTGTATTTTCTAGTTAGTGAGATTTATTTTTTTGTAGTTCAAGAAACTAAAATCCAGAGCTTTTTAGAGTAAATGTAGTCCCTTCACAGATTTAGTCTTTCCAAAATCTGTCAGCATTTCATTAAAGGGGCTATACTAAGTCGTGAAGAGCAAGTGTACTGCTTGTAGTTAACACCCTGCAATCAGAGTCCTATGGTAAATATTTCCAATAGCAAGAGGCAGCAGAGTATCTGATACACCTCTGAAGTCCATCTACTGTCCACTGTTTTGTGACATAGAGTAATTGCAAAACTGTCCTCAACTGTAAGATGTGCCCATCCTGAAGCTGGATTGAAACTTAAAATTACTCCAATCAGTTGCATCCAAGGAAGCCTTTCAGTTTGTTAATACTGCAGTGCTTAGCACCATGTACAGCTATTCTTTTTCAGACACTTAAGGATTTCAGCCTGTATGGGAAATGGTGTGATATCTGAAGGGGATTATGGTGGCAAATTAAGATCAGGAAGTAAACATTGACTGCCATCACCCTAAAATAATTGTTCTGTTAGTTTTCTGCTCTTTCCAGGAAATGTTGCTTGTTGCTATTATGATATATATATATAGAAGTGATAGGGTTACAACCATTTGTGTTCCCCTCTGCATTCCTAGCTCTGGCAATACTCATGTGCCAATCGGCAAACAACAGATCAGTTTCTGTTTAGTCATCACTCTCGGATAGCTTCCAACTACGCTCTGTGGAGGATGATGCAGTCATGAATTTCTCCTTGTATGACAAACGCAGAGCATTCATGTTAGTATCTGCTCTGCTTCTTTTGTATTTAAAAACCTCACAATTTTATGCCCCACTGAGAGAAAAAAGCTATTGTAAAGTGATGGTCAGTTACACGAACCATAATGTTTTCTTATGTGACAAATCCTATATGTTTTGGGTTGATTCATATTCTGGAATTGTATTGATACGCAGATTAAAAAAAATCAAGTTCACAAACATGAACTCAGTACTGTGCTTAAGGATATACAAAATGTGTCAGTGCAAGTGCTTCAAGAAATTTTGTCATCCCGCATATTGCCTTCATGTCTTGCTACGTGTCCATGCCTTCACACTCTAAATACAAATAAATGCTGCTGGGGGATGGCATTTCCTTCCTTTTAATTTTGGTCTGTGTATACTTTGTCCCCATTCTTGTCTAACCTTGTGGCAGAAGGCAGCTAAGCATGGAACAGTACTCTATCTGCATGCTCTACTTGTGCAGGTTAGTGATTTTTTAATGTTTTCTTTGAGAAACAGGTTAGAAAGGCTGTATTATTTTCATCTCCCAGTTTCTGCTTTGAGGTAGAAACAATTGGTAAGTAGAGAAGATCCTAAGTAGTTCCAGAGGCTACACTTTTACTGGCAAATAAATTAGGCCAGGGTGCATAAGGATCTCTGGCCTTGAGAGCAGATGACACAGTGCAGCTTTAATCCAGGTGCTTTAGTCCTCTTCTGCCCTTTAAATCATATTTACATGCTGCCTGCTTGGAGTGGCTGTGCTGTTCCCAACCCTGTCTCTAGGTATTAGTCTGAGAAACCTTAAATGGTATGGTCCATAATTATATAAAAGAGCAAACTAATGACAAAATGGAAAGGCTGACTGTAGGTCAGTACCCCAAGGGCTTTCTTGGTTGACTTGTATGACTGATCAGGCCAGGGTCTGATCTCCCTCCTGTTCTCTTAACTGTGGAGTAGGATGGGAGGATTTTTTAAAATCTTTGCCTCTTGCATGGGGAAAATAAGAGCATTTCACAGCTAAATCCTCAGCTGTTTCCTTTATTGTCTACAATACAATTCATGCTGAGGACTGGTACCTCTTAAAACATGAGGGACTTGAAAAGCCTAGTCTGCAGTTATCTCCTGGGTATCTTGTGCACCCAGAGTCCAGGACAGCACCCCATTTACTACCTGCTTGTGGTCTGTGACAAACTGGAGTAGCCTAGAAAAATTGTGGGTTGCATCTGTCAAAGCAAGGCTTGGAATATACCCATTTCCTATAAGGAGAAATAAAGATCAAAGGGAAAGATATTTTTGGCACTGTTTTTCTTTGTTCCTCTGCTGTGGAGTTGTTTGTACAAATTAAGCCTGTGATGGAAGGACTTGACAGAATCTGCACTTGTCTTGTGGGCCAGGTTTTTATGTGGTTGAACATGTGGGCAGCTGACACTTCTGAATACAGGAAAGTATTTTGGAACTCTGCTGAAATAGCTGTGTGAACAACAATAGCAGCTGCTGCAGCTTTTGGCACAGCAGTAATAGCTATGCTTGCAGCTGTGACAGCAACAGAAGCCACAGGAAAGCCAGGAACACTCTGGCTGCACGCTCAGTGCTGGCTGGTGTGCTGTGACTACCTTTTATGTGACAGAAGTTTCCTTATTAGAGCAGATGGTTAATTAAAATCCAATGAAGTGTGAGCCCCTAGGCTACAGATACTCTCCTCCTTGGACTCCCATCTGTGTAGTGTGTGAAAGTTTGGACTTTAGCATAGAGCTACAGACTGTCCCATTGTTTTCTTAAGGGGCTTATGGAGAAGGGAGAGGAGCCTGCTAGCACTATGTCAGCCTATGGAACTTGCTGTTTGTATCATTCAGGTTTGGAAAGTGCAATAATGTAATGCACCGATAATAGAGGCTGGGAAGCAGCTTTGCACAAAGGTATCTGAGTGTCAACAACAGTGCACAACAAGTCAGTGATGAGCCAGAAAAGAAAGCCATCCTGGGCTGCATCAGAAAGAGCACTGCCAGCAGGCTGAGGGGTGATGATACTTCTTAGCCCTGGTGAAAGACTCCTGGAATGCTGGGTCTAGTGCTGGATTTCCTTGTAAAATGGAGACACTGACATCCTGGAGTGAGACCTGTGAAGGGCTATTGAAGACAATTAGGAGACTGGACCATCTGTCATACAACGATACGCTAACAGATGTGAGACTGTTCAGTGTCTAGAAGGCTCAGAGGATCTTTTCAATGTCTAAAAATAGATTGTGAGAGGGAGTAAAGAAGGCAGAGCTGGTCTCTTTAGTGGTATTCAGTGAAAGAACATGACAAAATGGACCCAAACTGAAATACAAGAAATTACATTTAAGCATTGGAAAAACCTTTGGCATTCCAAAAGCAACCAAACACTGATGAAACAGCTTGACTGAGGAGGTTGTGATATGTATATTCTTGAAGATTCTCAAACTTTACAAAGCCCTGAGCAATCATTTGTGATCTGCTCTGGGCAGGAGTGTTGAACTAGATGATCTCTAGAGATTCCTGCCAACTTCAATCTTTCAGTAGTCCTTTGATAGTGTAACCTGATAACAAAGAGTAATTTTGCTCCTCATCTTGAGTAACAATATACACATTGTTATGAAATGATAATTTGCTAAAGAACAAGGGAGAAGGCCAAAGATGGATGTGTAAAAGATTGGGTAAGTAGCTAGAAGATGGTCATACATATCTCATGGGGTAAATTGGTCTGTGGGACTGAGTTCTCTGAAACATACCGTCCTTCTTCACACTGAGATAAGTGGCGACTGGCATGCTGAGAGCAGCACAGTAGAACAGGAGCCTCAAGATGAGTTCTGTGGGACCAGTTAATCATTCATCAAAGTAACTTAGAGCAGAGGCTCCTTTCCTATGTCTGCTGGAAGAAGAAGGGAGCTGCACTGAGCACATGTCCCTCAAAGGAAAGTATCAATGTTAAGCCTGAGAAGTTTCAAGCTTGACTTCAAGGAACTATGAAAGACATACCTGGGAAACAAAAAGAACAAGCCTGGTTGTTGTGTGAGAATTGTTATTTAATGAGGATTAATTTGAAACTCAGGGGTGCAATTCACTGGGACTGATATCTGCGTTTGGGAGTAATGGATGATTCCCAAGGATTGGGGTGCTCCTGAGGCCAGATAAACAAATGTATTGAGTTTTAAAGCTTCAAATAGATGACACGTTGAAGACTTTCCACACATATTCTGGGACTGTGTATTCCAGTGATGTGTTCCAGCAGAATTTATTAACTTTGGAAAATTAAGAATTAACTGATGTCCAACAGTAACACAAATGGCATTTATCTTTTAATTCTTTACTTAGTTGACAGCTCTGTGAAGGTCAGCTTGAGGAAAAAAACCTTCCACACAACTTGTGTGAAAATTTTAGAAATAATAGGCAAAGTCTAGCACTGAGCTGACTTGATGGAAGCAGGACCTATGGCAGTGAGTGAGAGTGGGCAGTAATTGTCCTCAAAATATGTAATGGCATTTTATCTTGGGCCCTGTAGAAGGGTGGGAGTGGGAAGATGAACAGGAGGAGTTAGATGAGAGGGTTAAAATAATATGGGCTGGATGAATGACAAAAACATTCTGCAGAAGTCTGGACATATCAAAATGGTACCGGTCACTGTCAGCAAACAGAACGTTACAAGAAAAAACATTTAGCTGTCTGGATAGATGGGGAAAGCTATGATTTGGTGCTGTTGTATTAGAAAATGTCAGCAAGGGAACTAGGTAAAACATGAAAGACAGAGTCCAGAGAGTTCTCTAAGACTAAGGCATCAACCAAGCTGTAGGCCTTGGAGACAGGTGGATATTGATATTGAAGAGAGAAAGATGAGTGCCAAGAGAATCTGGAGGAAAGTAAAACCATCTTGTCTGTTAGCTGTCTGCAGATGATAAAAAGAGATTTTAATTTGGAACAGAATTAATGGCTGTAGTAGAAATATGGCAATGAGTCATGAGATAAATATGTATTTATGGACACAATTTCCTGCAAAGAAACAGAGGCTTTCATTCAATATACTAATGATCAAGTCCAAGAGACAGGAGAACTAGAAGATGGCAATCATCCTAATGAAGAGAGCAGACTTCAAGGAGTCCATTGTAGATTGTGGCTTGGCTACCAAAGCTGAGATGTGAATCTCAATTTTGAGCTTCTCTTAGGAAAGAAACCTTGACATAGCAGTTTCATTGAGGGGCCAGAATGAGGGGATGCAATAGAACTAATCAAAAGAAGTCCCCAGTGTTCATTGCAAATTTCAGGGAGGTTAGAGATGAAAAGTGCAGAGGGGAATAGGATTACAGATGGGTGTGTAACTAATGTATGATTATATTGCAGGGAGAAAGAAATAAAGGAAAACGGTAGGAAAAGGAAAGGATGAAAACGAACACATGGGAGACCAAATGAGATGAAACCTATGTGGATGTGGAAGATGGCTAAAACAATTGCACCCCTCAAAGCAATTAATTTATGGTGATGCATTTTTAATGTGTAGCCTTCTCCCTTGTATTCACCGTAACACTAAGTTGTGCTCTTATTAAATTTAAAGAAAAGGACCACCAAAGCTAAGGTGTCCATTTTTGCTCCACTGATACAGCTTTCCAGACCTGGATATTACTACAAGAACTTGTGATCTGACTGTTTTTATTTAATGTTTTCATCTTTATGCATGTTTATATACAGAGTCACAACAGGCTTTCCCAACTTTGAAGCAGATCAGTATTTGTCTTGAAAACTGCAAATCTGGTTTTCCATGGCAAGTGCCATATGGGTATTAATCTAACCAAATGAGGTTTTGATTTGATAAGTCAGAAGGGAATTATAATGCCACTTTCTGACAGAAATTAAAACCCCTAACCAACCAACCAAAACCCAACAAATTACCTTTGCTCCTTCAGAGTAGCAAATCACTTCCCTGCAAGCATCTCATTTGTCTGTTTCAAATAAATGGTATTTAGGGATATACTATTTGCTCAAAATATTTTATGCTATTGTTGGAATATAACCACTGTCTTAAAAACCATCTTTATTTATGGCTCTCAGCAGCACCAAATGTTGCAGACATTAAGTGAAAACCGATTTTTTTAAAGTACTACCCCACATTATATACTTTTCCAGATTATGAAGACCAATCAAAATCCATTGATGTCTGCAGGAGAATTTTCAGACTTTATCAATCTGACTTTAAAAACACATATGAAAGCTGAATATTTGCTAATATGGATGAGATTTTAACCAAGATTTACCTTTGTCCCATGATGTATTGAATGCATTATGTGTTGAAAACCATCATTTTGAAAGTGGCGTATTTTTCACTAACATTAAAGATCCAGTATATGAGCAGTGGGGCAGCTTAGTAGTGCCTGTGGGTACTGTGATGTTGAGATCTTACAGCACCTGCCAGTACCTACAGGTGGTCTGCAAGAGGGCTGGAGAGGGACTTTTTACAAGAGCATGCAATGATAAGACAAGGGGGAAGGGCTTCAAACAGGCAGAGGGTAGGTTTAGAACAGATATTAGAGAGAAATCCTTTCCTGTGGGGGTGGTGAGGAACTGGAACCGGTTGCAAAGACAAATTCTGGATGTCCATCCTTGGCGGTGTTTAAGGCCAGGTTGGATGGGGCTTTGAACTACCTGGTCTAGTGGAAGGTGTCCCTGCCCATGGCAGGGTGGTTGGAACTAGCTGATCTTTAAGGCCCCTTCCAACCCAAACTCTTCTATGTTTCTATGACCGGACAACAGTGGAAAGAGAAAGAAAATAACTCGAGAGAGTATGATATGCGTTTTAGATCAACTATAGAACATTCCTCGAATTATAATTGCAATCTCAGGGAGCTACGAAAACGCTTTAAGGGTGTCAGAAAAACAAAAACAACAACAAAAAAGAACAACTGTCCCCTTTCCTCCTTGCTGCCGTACGCGCACGCTGTCGTCGAGCGGTCACCGCTGCTCTGGCCGCTGCGGGGCCCGCGGCCGGACACCCGCCAAACTGCCGGAGGGCTGCAGGCGTGCCAGGGATTCAAAACGAGCAACGGGACCACGGCGACCGCGCGCAGCCTTTGAGAG
>VZTE01006155.1:560726-636453 GCA_013397775.1 Eulacestoma nigropectus | reverse complement strand
GCTGGCTCTCAGCCTGAGGTAGAGGAACGACGCTTGTCCCGTCTACGTGGCCGCGTGTCCCAGAGGTGCTCATGGACGGTAGTGGCCTTTCCCCCGCCCTGCGCGCTGGCAGTGTGCGGGAACCTGCCCAAGGCGTGGGTACAAAGACTTATAAGTCCGATAATTTGGTAATTTAAAAATTTTTGTATGTCGCGGATCCTTGCCGAGTGTTCCGGAACGAAATAGTATTGCTTGACAGGGACTGAGCTCGCAGGAGGGGGAGGGACAGGCAACACCCACTGCTTCCCTCCGCCAACAGATACGAGTTGTGTCAGTATTGTTTCATTGTAGAAATATTTTTATTTCGTGACTCTGTCTTCTGAGAGCGTTGCTTTGCAGTGTGGCGTTCTCGAGCACGTGGATCCTTATTTAGGATTTAAAATCTCAGTGTCGTGTCCGATTGTATGTAGTAGCCACGGTGAGTGTGTGATAGTCTGCGGTTTCACTTTTCCAGCATAGGGCAGAAGATGATTGTTTCAGCTCATGGTGGTCTCGGCATAAGAGAACACACGTAATTAGCCACGTTTGCGCTTCTCCGAGGGTGCTGAGGTGTGCACTTAGCTATAGCATGAAAATTCCGTAGAGATCTCGCTTTGTGTCACTTTACCATGTCTGTTTCAACCAGAATTGTTGGAGCAGGCAATTTGTGCGGCT
The DNA here is from genome assembly GCA_013397775.1 of Eulacestoma nigropectus. Classification (NCBI taxonomy): domain Eukaryota; kingdom Metazoa; phylum Chordata; class Aves; order Passeriformes; genus Eulacestoma; species Eulacestoma nigropectus. Next base: position 635,760 of record VZTE01006155.1, on the reverse strand, counting down.
CGAGTCTTTGTAGTTTTATTTTTGTGTTCTTTACTGTTATTAGGTGTGTAAGTATAAAGATAGCCATACTGTACTCCCAGCTGTTTCTAGCTATGCGCATTCAGTTTTTATGTTTACAGAGAAGTTCCTCTTCTGGTTTTATCCATTTTAATATCAATCCAGAAGTTCATTGGATGAAGGGAAATATTTTAATTTTTAGATAAATATTTTATTATTTAATATTTTAATTTTTTCAGTTTTTTTTTTTTTTTTTTGTTTTTCACTTAGGTTTTCATCAGGATCTTCTTCAGGATGTTTCCCGTGAAAGCAGCTGTACTATGGTTGTTTATATGAGATGCTAAAACGATTGTGGATTAGTTGTTTGTAAATTTGCTATGTATTCATTGTTCCTTTCAAGGAAGCCTGTTTGCCTGAGATTAAATCTCTAAGACATTGCAAAACTGTTTCAGTTATGCCACGTCGACAATACTAATGCAACTTGTTAATGCAACTTCTTTGAACAGTAACATTCTTTACCATGTCTCATTTAATACAGAGAAAAAATGACAGTTGTGTTTTCTCAAACTTCATGAAGTGGCTGGGCTGGTTTAACATTTCACTGTTCTCAGGAGCAGTTCTATCCTCTGTATTTCCCCACCTGTGTGTTGCACTACTGCGTTCTTGGATACTGTACTCATTTGATCTGTCAGTGATTAGATCTTGCAAGCTGAAATAATATGTACAACTGTGCTTACTTTTGCCTGGGTTAGTTTTCTGTTGTGGTCACATTGGACCACAAATTGTTCCTTTGAGTGGCAGCAGGATTTTGGAAGGGCTCATAAACTAATGAAATTTCACTCCAGGTGGAATAAATGCAGTGTAGGTTGGTACAGACCCAGCATTCTCACTTCAGGCCTTTTACTCTTCAGTGTCTTTACAAGCTGTGGGTATCCTAAGTTAACTGCAGTGTTCCGTCTGGTTGTGCAGTGTTGTAATGAGGTGTTGCAGGTGGCAGCTTTCTGAATGAGTAGTAGACATTAGTTTGTGGGGTGCTTTAGTCTCATGTGGCAGATCTTATCACATGGAAGTAATGTATTTTAATGTTATGTACTCTTTTCTGCAAAATATTACACAGAGTGGTTCCCATGGAATGGACATGGCAGTATGTTAGGCAGCTGGGATAATCCACATTGTTTCAGCTTTCACAAAATCTTGTTTTAACAAACCATATAAGGTTGTGGTTTCTATTACGTTTTTACCCTGTTTGCCTTTCTCTTCTCTATTGTAGGTTTTTGCCTTTCCTTTTTTTTTTTTTTTTTGTTTCTGGGGGGGTTTTTGTGTGGATTTTTTTTGTTTGTTTTCTTTTTAATTTTATTCCCCAGACATTATTAGTATCAGTGGATTCAGAATTCAGCTCTTTCATGTAGTCTCTGGTTTCTGCTCCATACATTAATGGGATATGAATTATAAATTTGGTTACCTCACGTACTACTTTACTTGGACTTTTGTCCCGTTATTTTTTTTCTTGCTGGAACCTCTCAGGAGGTTCTTATCAGTGTTTTTCTCTATATGGACGATTAGCTCGGTTCAGGAAAAGTTAATGTAGTTGAATTCTGGAGTCGTGACTCATTCTTTATTAATGACCATCTACCCTAGAACAGTGTGAGCTTCAGTTTTTTGCCCTTTCATAGAGTTGCCAGTTTTTTCTGGAAGTAACTTGGTAATAAGATCTTTTGTTTTCAGAGCTTTTTAGTTTATGCAAACTGGTATATTTATGTATTATACATATATTATACTTTATGAAAACAGGTATATTTTCTCTCTTTTTGTTTCTTAGCAAATGGCAATTTGTTTACTGTATTTCAGAGAACCAACTCTTGATTCACCCTTAAGACCAGAAAAGCATGTTAGAAAATGAGCTAAAAAGTTATGTATGGGGAGAAGTACTAACTTCAGTTTCAGTCTGTCAGTATATAGGTGATTATTGCAGCAGGTCTAAAGACAGTAACGATATTTTTTTAATGTTCTTGGAGTTCAGAGTATCTTCAGCACTTGGGCTGTTAGACCTTTCTCAAGTTACCAGTTGACACATGGGCTGTCAGATAAATTATTTTTCACTTGCCTGTGCTCTTGCTCTTGGAGTTAAAGTTTCAGGGTGTTAACTGGCCAAACATCTGAGCTTTGCCTCTAAGCTCAGATGTCTGGCCAGTTCAGTAACTAGAATTGTTCAAGGAGCACTGTAGCTATTACTAAATAGTAGTGGTGTTAGTGCTGTATTGTTTGGGGAGGGAATTTGTGTTTGTAGTGAAAGTTGTTTTTTGTGGTTTTTTTTCTTTTTTTTTTCTTTTTTTTTTTTTTTTCTTGTAGCTAGGAACTAGCCAAGAGATTTTAAATACGGTATGTTAAAATTAGCTTTGCATCCTTCAGGTAGTTTGTTGGCACAGATACAGTGAATTATTTTAGGTGTATATCTATTCTGTGGGATAGGCAGTGTCTTGCTTCACCTTCTACTAGTTAAACTTGAGTGCACAGAGGCTCCTGTACTATGCATTGTTGTGCCATTTTATTAAGCATTTGATTTAAAATATTTGTTATAACTTTTTCAGCCTTTGTAATTTACCGTGGACACGATCATAATATTTTTTATTATATTGTACTTCGTGGGTTTTCTTTGTGAACAGAAGACGGTATCTCTTGAATTTGCTGAAGGTTTCATTATGCTTGAATGTAAAGCAATTCAGTGATAATTCTGAAATTTCCGTATTTTCTTTCTATTTTCTATTCATTAACGATTTCTCTTGGCAGAAATGGTCACAATAGGACCAGTGGGTTACTACCTCAAGCTCTTGCTCTCAGTACCCTGAATAGACTTGTATTTTCACTGATCTCCCACTATTGTTGCATAAGTAGCAGAAATAACTCATGGTTCAAGAAGTCTTCAGAGCATGAGGCCGAGCTTGAAAAATGTACTGTTGTCAAGTAGGAAATTTTTCTTATGATATGTAATTCCTGATTTTGAGAACTTTCTCATATTTGTCACAACGTGAACAATATTTGTGGGATTCTGCTGCTCTCTACCCCACCCCTACTTAGAAATTTGGTGTTTTTAAGACTTTAAGACTAGCAGGCTGTGAAATTTTACTTTCTTGGGGAAAAAGTTGAGCCACAGGCTCAGCAAACAAAAGGCATACAAGGTTCAACAAGGCCAAGTGCAAGGTCCTTGGGGCAATCCCAAGGACAAGTGCAGGCTGGGTGGAGAATGGATTGAGATGAGCTCAGGGGAGAAAAAGTTGAGGGTGTTTGTGGGTGAAAAGCTCAATATGACTGAAATGTCCATCTGCAGCCCAGAAAGCCAAGTGTGTCTTGGGCCACATCAAAAGCAGCGTGGTCAGCAGATCAAGGGAGATGATTTTGCCCCTCTCCTGTGCCTTCATAAGACACCACCTGGAGTACTGTGTCTGTCTCTAGAGTCCCCACTGTAAGTAGGACATAGACCTAATGGAGCAAAGAGGGCTATGAAGATGATCAGAGAGCTGGAGCACCTCTCCTGTGAAGGAAGGCTGAGAGAGTTGGGGTTTTTCAGTCTGGAGAAGAGAAGGCTCCAGGGACACCTTAGAGCACCTTCCAGTACCTAAAGGGGGCTTACGAGAGAGCTGGAGAGGGATTTTTCCCAGAGGTATGTAGTGATAGGATAAGGGGCAGTGGCCTTCAGCTGAAGCTAAAGTATAGGTTTAGATTGGATATCAGGAAGAAGTTTTTTGCTCTGAGTGTGGTGAGACACCAAAACAGATTGCCCAGAGAGGTTGTCTACTCACTATCCTTGGAGGTGTTCAGGACCAGGCTGGATAGGGCTGTGAGTAACCTGGTCTAGTGGAATGTTCCCTGCCCATGGCAGAGGGCTTTCAGCTAAATGATCTTTAAGGTCCCTTCCAACCCAACCATTCTATGATTCGTATTTTAGTAAAATTTGAATGCCAGAAATTGTAGCATATCTTCTTTAGAGCAGAAGATCATGTTGGTCAAGTAATGTTTGCTTGATGCTTTGTGGAGCACTCAGATGTACTGGCGCCTGGCCATTGGAAACAGACTCTTGATGCAGTAGGCACTTCAACATGCCCGGTGACACTTTAGCAGTGGATGTGTGAATAAGCTTTGGGCAAACATCAGCTATTCCAAAGAGGAAGATGGAAATTCAAGCAGTATAATGTAGACTTCTTTATTGAGTTATATTTCTTTTTACTTAAAGCATAGTTCTAAACGAAGATGCTTTATTTTGTGGGTGTAAGGTCACTTAGGCCAACCATTGTCTAAATTGAATTAATTTTATTGGTCTGTAACTGTTTTCTTACAGTATTGCATCTTTTGTTCTGTTTCCTTTCCATCAGAATCTGAACTAAGGTGCTGCACAGCTGCTATATCTGTTGTTGATGTTTGTGGACAGAGCCATTTTTCCTTAATTTGAAGTCTGCAGAGCGGACTTTTTTACTCAGTCACTTTCTTTTGAACATGCCTGCTTGCTGCTTCAGCTGTTGAGTCCTTGGTGAGGTCCTTGATTCTCTAACATGAGGCAAAAAATGAAGTAACTGCTACTGAAAAGTTGTTGGTATCAGTATTTACACAGTGCCATAGTTACTGATTCCAGAGCAGTGGCTGATTCACTGTGTAAGTGCTTCAAGCTGTGTCTATTATGAGATGTTGGATGGCATCTTGGCAGAGCAATGCTGGCCTCGAGCTGTACTCTGTGGCAGAAAGGGGGAGTGAGTGGAACACACTCTCCAAGAACACAGAGTGAGAGTATGAAGTGTCTGAAACATGGGACAAACTGGCTGGGAGAGTTGCAGTGCTTCTCCTTTCTCTCAAGTGTTCTGTGTTTGGCAGGTTGTTGGTATGTGACAGACGTAGGAATAGGTGTTAGAAAATACGAACAATCAGTGCATGTGGTGACAGCTAATACTTAGGTGCTCAGCACAGGCAGGGTGGAAGATACATGGGTGAGGATGGCAGGACCATCCTGTTCTATGGTAGCTCCAGATCTTAGCTCTCCTTTTATTTCTTGTCTATACTTCATTGTCTTAGGGTGCAATGTTGTCATCTTTCACTAGCTGGTAGCACAGGGCTGTAAATTGCTGTCAAATGGCAAGCATTAAATCACAAGGCTTTGCTTGTATTCTGGCTTATATTGTAGTTGTTGGTGTGGCATGCCAAAGGTCTTCTGCTTATACATGTCTTTGGCAATAAAAAGCTACAAACATTGCCTGTTGGCTGCTCACTGTAAGCAGTACGGTAGAAATATGGAGATATGTGTTGTCCGTGCTGTGTCCTTACGGTATTCAGAATGATACAATTTATTTCTCAGAAAATGTTACTGAGGCGATGGTGGGACTTCAGAAACCTTTTTTTTTTTTTTTGCTGGACACAGACTATAAATACTTGAAGAGTTTTCCAGAACCTTAACTAGCATATGCCATGACATGTAAACTGAGCCTACATCCTGCTGCTTCTGTCTTTTTTTATAGTAGGTGGGTAGACAACTATTGCTTTGTGCAGCTTTCCTGAATTTTCTGCGGTGGTTCCCTGTTTTTACAGACCCTCAGTCAGTACAGGAGTTAGAATAGTTGTTGTCTCTGTGTGGTGCAGTGCTTTCAATGACTGATCAGAATGAATTGTGAATTTGCCTTTGACCTCTGTAGCACTCATGGAAAAAAAGAAACAGGTCAAGGTGGCTTGCTAGCATTTGGAAAGTTGTGTCAATTTTTAGCTTTTGGTGGGATTCTGAAACAGACAGGCAGTGGGTCTAGTTTTCATTCAATAGAACTGGACAAATAAATATGCTGTGAATTGTGCTTGCAGGCTGCCAGCATGGACTTCTTGACAAGCAGAAAAGACTTATGAGCATGAGCTTCTTGGGTACATCTTATTTCAAACTTGAAACTTTAGGATTATTAAAAAGTAATATTTAAATCATACAAACTTTTTTCCTACTGTCTCCATCATTTTAGTAGAGAAAAAAGTTGCCAACTGAATGCTTTTACAGTCTTAAGTTGCCTTTAGTAATGCTTACGATTTGAGGTATTCTAGGAACTTAAGGATACCACGGATGGATAAATCTGTTCTGCACAGAACTAGCTTTAAGCTAGTAAAATGTCTGAAAATCTTTCAGTAATTCCAATGTACAGCCACAAGATACAATTAAAATTTATTTGAAATCAAGTAATTTTCAAAATTGTTCAGCTCCTGTCACATTACATCTTCATTTGCTTTGGTTGCATTGGTGTATGCTTTCGATAAACACTCTTCTTTTTTCATTTGTGTTTTTGTTGTGGAACCATCAGAGTCTGGTTTTCATGTAGGTAATAACATCTAAACCTGCGAAATACACATCTCTGTGGACAGTTCAGTAGATGTTTGCAAACAGGTATAGAGGAAAGCAGAACAATCACTATTTAAATCTGTAGTGAGGCCTGTCATTGCTGCACAGCTGTTTTGGCCTCAAGCATCTGAGCAACACACATGGCTTTTCTTCCCTGAGGTTCTGTTTCAGGGACCAGTGGATAGACTGTGCAGAACACAGAATTCTTATCAGCTGGATGGGTGGAAGGGCTGTAATACTGGGGTAAGGGATACTTTTGGGATTTTATTAAAATCCTAGGGACGTGTCAACTTACCTAGTGAGCTGTCGTATGCACTTACTAACATTAACTTGTCTTCTTTTCATGATTAGCTTATTGATTTTATGTAGACTTAGGGGACATGGCTCTAATCATGTGAAAAGAAAATGAAAGATTGAGCTTGACTCTACCTACTTCTCACCTTTGTAAAGGAGCCCATGATAAGTATGTAAAATGATGAATAGTATAAAACCAAGGCAAGCCAGTAGTGTTTTCCTGTCTTGTAGTACAAAAAACATAATGGACTAACTGAACAGATGATATTCTTTAAAACTCTTGAATTCTTTCACACACTGGGTAATGAGGCCTTCCTAGTTCACTAAAGGCAAAAGGTTATCAAGATTTAAAGGAGATTGGGTTGCTTTTCTGTGCTGAGGGTGTTGACAGGTAAAACAGAGGCAGACTTGGGTTGGGTTTGGAGGGATTATAGTTTCTTCAACTGCTAATAATGGGGCACCAGTCTTATTATCTTGCACTGCCCGTATCTAGTTCCTTCTACTGTCTCCATATGTACCAGGATCTCACTACATAGATTTTGCATGCAGATCTTACACAAGTCCTTGGTATTTTACTGATGCTTCTTGTCATCCTCCAACACTTGCTGCCTTTTTGCATGTTCTGCAGTAACCTACTGCTTAGGCAAGAGGCAGTGTATGATGCCATTGCTTAGTTTTGAAATCTGTTTTCTTGAATGCTTAAGAGGTCCAAGTGTGCTGACTGACCAGGCATTTCCCTGAGTGTTGGGCTGCAGAGGCACTGAGCAAAAACTTTTGTGGCCACATGGTGTGTGAGATTGAGGTACACAGCGTAGTAGCAGTTGTCTACTGATGGATGGGGTTTTATTCAAATCTCGCTATTGGTATACTGTCTTTCAATTTGATACTTTCCTTAGTACTAATTACTTGTACATGTAATTTAACATTACTATTCGTCTTTGAGTTGACTTTGAATAGTTCTTCAGTGTTGCAGTATCAGAAAACAAAAATCTGTAACAAGCTACATTTTACTCTAAGGTGCTATAAAAATATTAAATAGCATTTTTGAATTTTCAGCTTGCTAAGAAATATAGCCACCCAGTGTAGCTAATTTTCAGGTGCTTCCACTATAGAATTACATTTCCAAACTCCGTTTGTTCAAATGCAGTTATGGAGTTATCTTACAAAGTACTACTGAATAGACTGGCTCAGTGTTTTGAAGAATTCAAGACGGTAACTTCTAAAATGTTTTGCAGAGGGATTAACTGTGGAAAAACATCTAGATATTCTTTTGTATGATCAATGTTATCTCTTTCTTCGAATTAGTTACATTATTGTGTCTTCTAGACTCCAGTTAACAGCTGGAAAAAATAAATAGATCACGCTTGTTATTGGAAACGCAAAATCCCAGCAGCTTGGCCTTCTGGCCTTTCAAACTTGGAGATTTTCTCTTGAATAACAGTATGAGGGGAATAAGGTGCTTTGTGGCAAATCCTCTGTTTTACAAACACCCTCTGAAGTTCTGAGCATGTTCTTTGTTTTTATCACCCGTTTTGGTGGAGTACGGCACAGGGAGCTGAAGCTGTTAAAAAGAACGTAGGATTTTTCAGTTGGATGACAACTGTGGCATTTGGAACACATTTTCTTTTCCCAGGAAAGGAAACATTTGTCCTCCTGAGAGATTAATGGACAGGAAATGATAAAAACAGTTATTAGATGGTATACCTTCTAGACTGAGAAGGTATACTTTATGATACTAACTAACGTTTTTGGCAGAAATGCACTTCTACCAGTATAACTCTGATACAAATAGTTTTTTTTTTTTTCTGGAGCAGTTGTCCCAGTGGTTGATAACTGGTTCGTATTTCTGACTGTTTTTGTGATAGATTAGGTCCAAATAGCTAGAGGGTAAAATTCAAATAAAGTTCAAAGTTGCCTTGTTTGAACAGAGACTGAATTTGAAAACAGATAGTTGGTAGAAATAGAGGGAGGATCTTTCTGGATAGAAAAGAGAAAAAAAAACTGTAATAGAGAACAGGAAAAAAGACTTCCAATATTTGAAAGATAATGATATTAATAATCCTTCAAGAGGGAGATGTACTAAGTGACCTTTAGAAATTTCTTCCAGGTGATATTTCTGTGTTTAAACAGGACACTCCTGAAAATTCTTGCTTGTGTAAAAGGTAGATAAATTGAAGTAAAACTAAAAACAGAAAGGACGAGTTAAATGAATTTTATTGCTCTTTTTAAGCCACGTTTTCTCTTCTGGCTAGTTAAGCTTACACACCTAACCTTTTAGTTTACTGGCCTGACTGCAAATGTAATGATTTTAAAAAGCTGACAAATGAGAAAAATAGATACTGATATTTTAGAACCAAAGAAATACAATATCTGTCTCTGATTAGTTAAAAATTGCCAGGCTTTGCCTTTAAAAATATGTTTCTTAAGGCAGCGTTCACAGCTTGGTGTGAAAACGAAAATGGTTCTGAAACAATTACTGTTACTATTTGATTTATTTCACTTCCACAAAATCTAAGGGACTTTTCACTCTTAGAGCTGTGTAAAATAGAACCCATTTACAGTATTTATAGAACTTTTAAGAGTATGTGCATGTAGCTCTGAAAAGCCTACCGAATTTTGATGGCCAAGGGTTCTCTGATTTTACTTTATTTTTTTTAAGAGCATGGTCGGAATACTGTGAAGAGTTTTGCAAATGCTTAAATGCAAAAGTTATGTGGGCCGTGTGCACTCCTACAAGCCATTCTTATCCAACTGTTACATATTCTACGTTTCAGATCGAATCTTTGCCACTGGCCCTGAACGTAGGATTAGCCATTTAATTTCAGGGTGCAGTTTTTTATTTCTCTGGAGTTCATCTTTTTACACTATTTGGTCCATTTTTAGTTTAAATTAGTATAATCTCAACATGCCTGATGACAGGTGGCAGAAAGGCAGACTATATAAGAAAGCCTTTCAATGTTTTAAAAGCCGTATAGGACTTCCATTGAGCCTGTGCCTGCTGATTTAAAATGTACTACGTATTGAATGCATTTTCTTGTCGTGTTCTGACAAAGTAGTAGTAGTCAGTATGTTGCTTAGCGGGTAAGTTTGACAAGTTCCGTTTTCTATTGTTTCTTGATTTATGTAAGTGAAACACTCAGATCTTGGACTCTGTAACAAAATACCTAACAAGATAGAGGTGTTTATTTCAACTTCTGTAGATGAGTCAAAATGATAATGAATACCATAGGGAGATAAACAGCTTTAATGATTTTAAAACCTTGGTTTTTTAAATTTCATTACTCGTTTTGTTATAGGTTGTATATGAGCAAGAAGGAGTTTTCATTCACTCTTCCTGTGGAAAAAATGATGACCAGGACAGCTTAATAGCAGGAATACTGCGTGTCATAGAAAAGGTATTTGCATAATACAGTTACAGAAACTTTGTATATTTGTTGGCAAAGCACATAACAAGTTTGGCAAATCTTAAATGTCTTTTTTAAGTGTAGGATTTTGTAAATGAACAAACATCGCATTGTGTTTGACATTGTCCTCATCATTTATATGTCTGTAAGTTGTACCATAATCACACCATGACTACATATGGCAATAGGTACTTTGCTGTGTAGTGTTGAATTTTTTGTGATTTGTATTGTAGGAAAATGAAGTAGTAGTAGACTGGAGACCACTGGATGAGACTTTGGACACTTCCAATATCCTCTGTGCTGGAAAGGTTTGTTTGTTAGTTATCAGTGTTCTTCATTATGTTTCTCCAGAGATTTTATTTTTTGTTAACTAATGCGTAGGTGATCTCATAACTGGAAGCAAAACTTACTTATCGTTGGTATTAACAGCTATATGTAGGAATCTTATTTGCAGACTGCAGCCCAGTTCAGGTTATTAGGATACATGTATTAGGATACATGTTGACTGTATTTAGTTTTTACTTGGTTCACAAATGAAATAGCAGGGGACTAACTATGAATAATAAAGACCAAACGAGTGTAAGTATATCACAGTCACCAGTCCTTCTGCATCTACTGTGTTGTAGTTTGGTGATTCACTCTTCATAGTTAGACACTAAAGTGAGAGGTGCTGTTCTAATGCAGAATAAAAATAGAAGTCTGTGGGGGTTCCAAGATGCAGTGATATGTGGTATTTGAGCAATATTAAGAGGATGTGACTAAATAAAAAAGATTCAAGATTTACACTTAAATGAAAAATTATGTTCATAGGGTCTGCAAGAGAGGCAAGGATATTCTAGGATGTTGGAGTTTATTAGGTAAATCCACATAGTCTTAGTTATAAGTCCGAATTTCCTCTGTTGAACTGTATCATGTTTCTGAGGATTTCGATACATTTTCTTCTAATCTATGAAATAAAGATGCTGTTTCTTCATGTTGAATCTGAGAAACTAGGTCATTTTTTATGCCTTGTTTTTTTTGATAGTTGCTTTTGTTGTTTTTCTCAGGATTCCAGTTCTGTTGTGGAATGGACTCAAGCTCCTAAAGAAAAATGTTCCCAAGGAGCAGACCGTCCAAGTAGTTATGAAGCAGAATGGGACATGGTCACCACAGTCTCTTTTAAGAAGAAACCTCATTCAAATGGAGGTACTTAAAAAAAAATGTGGAGGGATGTTTTGTTTGTAGGGTGTTTTGGTTTTTTTCCATGATGGTAACTTGTAACTGAAGAATTGCCTTTTAGATATAGTAAAATGGAATTTATTAGGACTTGAAAGGCTGGGCTTCATTTGTGGTAAGAGGTGAATCCCTGGGTGTGGAAAAAAAATTCACAAATGGAATAGCTGTCAGCTGCCTCTTTTTTTTTCTTTGAATTGCTAGAGAATTGTATTGAAAATGAACCTTAAATCTAACTTCTTGCTTCATCATTAGATGTAGTAGCAGTTTTATCTGCATTGGGCTTGCATTCTTTGAAACAAATGGAATTTGAACTAGGTGTCATGTTAGAAATGAAAATGGAAAAATAAGTGGTATACTCCTCAAATGCCTTTCCATACTGCAGTAGCGGGGGGAGATGGAATGTACAGTCATGACGTACATGGGTCTTTTATATGGTCTTTTTTACTTGGGCAAAACAATTCTATAGCTACACCATTTTTGTTATAGTGTCTCAGTAGAGATGTTGAAAAACGAGTTGTGGTGAAAGAACAGTGATTCTCAAGTAATGTTTTTCTCTCTGATTCTCCCATAGTGCTTTTTCTTTAATTTTTGTTTTCCATGTATTATTTCACAGCCTATAACTGGGGACTATTGTGCTTATTTTACCATCTTTATAATGGTTTTAAATGTCATTTCTGTCATGTATGAGTGCAGGGTTTGGATGTCAGATTGAGTGGTTTTGGGTAAAGCACAGTCCTTGGCTTTTATATATACAGACACACCCACCCCCACACCAGAGCATTTCTGTTGGGTAAAGATGGTTTATCACATCAATAGTTTGTATTGATTTTTCTTCTTCAGTCATCAGAGCATGTCTTCATCCACAGTGGGTGTCACTGAGCACTACTGACTAGGATTATGCTCTTTGCCACTTCTTGCTTATTTCCAATTGCTGTAATTTGATGGGAGTAGGCCAGAGGGTGTCCCTAATTCCTTCTAGACATGCTGGCAATTTTGTGTCCTCTGGTAAAGTACGCTTTACTCTCTTCTCCTTGAATATATACAGTCTTGCACAGCATGTATACAAGCTTGAACAATACAGGAGGAAGGGGTGAGGGGGAGATTTCCAGTTCCTTTGCCCTTACTTTGGTAGCAGCCTTATACAACACATGGCTAATAACTGTGGGCAATATATAGGTTACAAGATTGTAGTGCGTATCACGTTTAGTTTGAGTAAGTAGCGCTACCTTGTGGGGGTGCAGGTTGGATTTAGCTTGCTGCTGGAATTTGATACAGCAGTTGTACATTTAACTGCTAGATCGCTTCTGTTGTAGGATCTTGAGTATCTTGAGTTGCATCTGACCCACAGGGATCATCAAAGTCCAGCTCCTGGCCCTGCACAGGACAGCCCCAAGAATCACACCATATACTTGAGAGTGTTGTCCAAACGCTTCTTGAACTCTTGTTAAGCTTAATGCCTGACGTGTTCCAGTGCCCAACCATCCTCTGGGTGAAAAACCTTTTCTTATAAACTGTAGGTACAGCTTTAGGGGAGCAGTCTGATGGACTTGTTTGTTGTTCTACAAGTTGGTAGAAGACAAGGAGGCTCAAAGAGAAATCCAGAAATAGTAGTTTCAGTGTGCATTTTATTATTAGAAGCAATGCTGATGTTTATGTTCTGAGTTTGTTTTTAAGGAACAGTGACAGATATACTGCATTTATAATTGCTAACACTGAAAGTCAAACTGAAATCATATGGTAATTTTGTTTTTAAGATGCTACAACTCATGCAAACGGAGAAAGCAAGTGGTCGTTCCTGTTCAGTTTGACAGATCTGAAATCAATCAAACAAAACAAAGAAGGCATGGGATGGTCTTATTTGGTGTTCTGTCTGAAGGATGATGTGAAGCTTCCAGCTCTTCACTTTCATCATGGAGATAGCAAACCATTGATTAAGTGTCTTGAAAAGCATGTTGCACTGAATGAGTAAGTATCAGACAACTCTTAGTTCTGTAAAATACAGGTAATTGGTTTACTTAAATCACGTAATGAATTTCAGATTAATACTTCCTGATTGTTTTTCTCTTCCTTTTTTTTATTGGTAGAATCAGTTTTCAAGGTGACTGAAACTGTGGTTTTGCATATGCATTTGGAATGGAAGCTGAAGTTTTAAAATTGTTGGATTGATTTATGAAGTATTTTAGAATCTGAAGTGTTTTTAGCTCCAAATGCCTCAGTTGCTCCCTCTAGTGGATGCAGAATCTTCTTATGAACATGCAGTGTGAAAGTTAACTCCTTCATGAACTACTTCTATAAAATGGGATAATTTGTGTTAAGATTTGAGATTGTCTCCTTTGTGCAAATATCTATGAATATTTACATGAGTGTGCAAGGTAACTTATAGTACTGTCAACTAAATCAATTGGTATATTAATGTTTTCCCCCGCAGTTCTGTTCCCCTGTAATTTCTTGCCTGGTCAATGTTTCACTCTTGATCTTTACTGCACAAATCAACTTTGAGTGGAAATATAGTTAACACCCTATCATGCTGTTAAATATTTCAGGGTTGTTGTGTATTTATATTGTGTTACGTCCAAGTTTTTTACTAGGATAAAAGCCTTTTTGATCAGCATGGCATAAGTGCAGAATAAAATAAAATTTGCTGCTCTCACTGTGTAGGCATAAGTATAATTTAAGAAGCCAACAGATAAAGAAGGTTAGATATAATATGAAGAAATAAACGAGATGTGACATGTATACCTATAACAGCTGTAATATCAGTGTAACATGTATTCTGTTTTCAAAAATGTTTTGCTGTTGTCACTTGCAATGTAATAGTCTGATGACAGATTTGAAGGTGGATAGTGAAGTGGCTGTAGGAATCCTTACAGAGGGCTCTTCTTACATTGGTGGCATCACTGAGGTCAGAGATGCCTTCAAAAAGTAGGGAGGCTGATGCTGAGTAATACTGAGGAATACTTGGCTGGAGAACAAGCTGGTCGGACATGCGTGGTGTATGTTTATTGAACTGATTTGTGCAAGGCTTTGACAGTTTCAAGACGTGGTGTTGGGATTTGTGATAACCAGAAGTTTTCAGCGGCTTGGAGAAGGTAGCAGGGTCAGTGTGTCCAGTTGGTGGAATGGTACTGGCTGTAGCATTGTATGTGAGCTTTGTAAGGGGAAAAGTCAGGAAGACCAAAGGAGAGGCTATTAGGGGGACAAGATAAACTTGTAAGTAGGAATATTCTCTGTACAGCTGTAGATTAGAAAATCATGAATGACAATTTCATCTTAAATCTTGAGGGTTTTTTTTCTCTAGGTTCCCACAGAGTCCTTCCTTAAACCTCTTTTCATTTAGTTTCATAGTTTCCCAGCCTCTGCAGGCATAGGGAGACATTGTTGTCCTGCCACCCCCCTACCTACCTCCCTTTTTTCCTAAGGAAACTGTTCTTTTTTGAGCATACTGCTGTGTTTACTTATTTGTGGATACCCTCTGACTAGCTGCTGGCAGGCTGGGGTAGGTTTTGGGTGCAACTGATGCAGCAAACACTGGAAAAAGACCTGTGTTATATAGTGAGTCACAAAAAGCTTTATACCAGATCTGTGTAATCTGTTGCCTGTGTACTGCAGCAGCATATTTCAAATTTTCTGACTAATTGCTGGGATAAGACAGCAAAACTTGAGGTAGTGTTCAAGCTTGCAGGATGTGCTGTGCTGCTTGGTATTGCCACCTTGAACATTTGTACGCATTAATGAGTGCAAGAGCTGATACTTCAGGAACTTTAAAGCAAAAAGCAATGGCAGCTACGGAAATTAAATTTGGATGACCTTAAGCACTGACCAGAGCAGGAACTTCCAGTTTTAGTTTTTTTTATTCAGTTAAGGTCTCTTCTGTCACCAAATTATTTTCTGTTGTCTAGTCATGAATTACGATGATTATTTTTTCTAAGGAAAGAGAAAAGAATAAATAGGCCATCCAAGTTATGGAAATGACAGAGTCAATCTGTATGTTTCTGTTGTTTCCTAAT
Organism: Eulacestoma nigropectus; assembly: GCA_013397775.1. Lineage (NCBI taxonomy): Eukaryota > Metazoa > Chordata > Aves > Passeriformes > Eulacestoma > Eulacestoma nigropectus. Next base: position 620,491 of record VZTE01006155.1, on the reverse strand, counting down.
GGTTATTCATTCTTTAGTTTATAATGTATCTAAGCTCACAACCTCATTTAGGAGAAGATGTTTACTCAACTGTCTGGATGCCACAAGCATATATTTGTCAATGTAATTACTTGTTATCCCAACTTCTATTTTATAAAACATGGGATATTGATATTAAGGCAGAAATTTTAGCTTCTTTATAAATTATCTTTATGTTATAGGTATTTCCTTATGTTCCTATTACCTCAAGAGATTTTGCCCTTCTCTAAAACCATTATTTATAAAATACCATGTCATTGCTGAAATCAGCGTGAAGCAGCTAAACTTGTACAAAATAGTTGTAATTTGTTGCCCTAAGGATTATGTGCCTTCTAGTTTGGTTGCACCAGTCTAATATTGAGAAAATACCGGGTGCACAGATGACACTTTCTAAGTCTCAGGACTATGAGGAAGTTTAAGAAGGAGTGTAGCTCACATATTCTTGAACATTACCTAAGTTGGTGTTGATGCCTGCCTGACTGTCCAGAAAGTGTGTGTAATTTAAAGGGAGATATGGTACAAAGTTTTAATTCTTTTAGTTAAGGAAAACATAATACATGACTCAGCCTTTGCTCCTGTGCTGCTTTTTAGAAAAAGCCAGTTGAGCTTCATTAACTGTTGCTGCCTCAGAACTATGACTGTGATGTCTGACAGTCTCAAAATAAGATCTCTTGTTACATTTCATATCCGTCAGTGTTAACAGTGTCCTGTCCTGTTAGAATGGGAAAGAGATAAGGCTTATTAAAGTTCTTATCTTTGACTTTAATAACATGGTAGATGATGCAGGTGCTAATAAAAAGAAAAGTAATTTTTCTTTCAAAGACTAAAAATAGTGGATTTAAACTTTGTGAGAGAGCAATAGAGAGGTATTTTATAAATGTAAGTCTGTGCAATGGATTCGGGTCAGATGGCAAAGTGCTTGGCTTTCTCCTGCCTGGATACAAACTCTGAGGCTTGAATGTCAGCCTGCTTTCTGAGCTGTTCTCTCTTCTGTCACCTACTGAGCAGTAAATTGGTGATTCAGCAGCTGCTTAAGGAAGTAGTGGGGTGCCTGTGCTGAAGAAGGGGACAAAATGGGATGTTGCAGGGGGAGGGGGTGTGGGAGCAGAAGAACAGATTCATTACTAGGAGCAGCATGGTTTCACTGCTTTTGTTGTCACTGTTTTCATCTGCCTATGGAACTCTGTTGAGTAGCAAATGTTGTATTGAGCAGGAGTGTACAAATACAGTGAGTTAGGCCAAATCGAGTTTGTGTTTGTTAAGCTTTTGGAGTCTACACAGAAATACATTTGGCAGGGCTGTACTGAGATGGTTCTGTTTCACAGTACAATGGCTCTGGTGTCTTTTAAGCTCCTATCGGTATGAATCTCAGAATTATTCTGACAGGATCTGTTGTAGTGCTATTGGTTAGAAATGTGTTGATGTGCTTTCATACATTGAAAAGCAGTTTGTATTCCTTAATGTAATGTTTTACAGGCTGCATAATGTCAGATTTACTAACTGGTAGAAAGAATTCCTTAACTGTATGGGTGACATAGGCTCTTTTCACTTCCTCTGTTATGTTAAGGGAGTTTCAGCATATGTTATGTTGAGGCTGACTGGGTCTCACTACCTTTCCTGTGTCATTTTTTTTTGTCCATTGTCAAAACCAGAAAACTGTACTTGGAGATAAATTTGTCACCTACTTGTAAATGGAGTTATCTTCCACAGTAATTTCTCAAAAAATTTTCTAAAGCTTAATTTTTCAAGGAATGAAATAATACAATTCAGAATTAATATGGAAATTACTAATCTTTTGAAAAATGAAGGTCCTGTTTTGTGTAGCATTAGTTTGTTATCTTGTGCCAAGGACTAAGAATGATCTTGCATAAAATCTTTCTTTTTTTTTGCACGAAGCCTGAAATGTGACTTCAAAAAACCAGTAAATGTTCTGAAAACTTTACAGAAAAAACCTGGTCACACCTAGACACCTTTTTTTAATTTTACTGTAGATCTCCACATGATGAACGGGTTCTTCTTGTGAAGACTCAGAAGTCACTGTCTCAGTCTTTTGAAAATCTCTTTGATGAACCATCATATGGCTTATTACAAGTATGTATTATATTTCAATTTTTTATTCTGAAGACATGTATTAAAAAAAAATCCACCCTACCACGTCACAGGAATATTCGCTGAGTATGATTTAATGCCATTGTAGAAGCAATAATGCCATCTATGACATTGTTGTTAATTATTGCCAGGAATAATGCCACTGTAGAAGCATTGACTGTATCCTAAACCAAATGCTTACTATAGAAAATACACTTAATTGTAAGTTGTTTTCTATGATGTAATAATCCCACAGAAAAGTTAAGAAATTATTTCAAACCGAGTTCATGTTCTCTGTGATTCTATACATTTGGGTACAGAAAGTCTTAGAAAAGGGGGAAAGGAACAATTTTAGGAGTTACCAAAGCATATTATTTATAATTTTCTAAGTTTTCCTTGACTAAATATTATTTTCATTGATTTTTTCTGACACTTTTGAAGGGATGATGGAAATACAGCAGCAAAGAGGACAATATTGGCTAAAACGATGTGGTTTTTTAATACTACAACTGCTTATCATTTGGTGGGGCTTATAGACTTGTGAAAGGCAGCAGCAAGACTTGAGTGACTTAAATGAGGCCAGAGTGTTGACCCGCTGATCTGTTTAATTAAAGAAAATCTTAATGAATTAATTACATTAGTTTCTGGATTTAGTTGTCAAATCAAGATTTGTGTGAAATTCCTAGCAGAGTACATGATGGTTCAGACTGTTTTCTTTGTGAGGGTAGGGAAGCTGGGCATAAGGTTGCCGTTTTGTGCCATGAATCACTGGTTAGTAAACAATGGATCTGATCCACTTCTATACGTAGGTCAGGCTTACTGAGAACGCTGGTATCCAATATTTCAGATCAATTAGCAGTATTATCTTCATACTTTAGATATGTTTTTTAATCATGTGATGATTGTTCTGTATTACTACCAATACATGAAACTTACATAATTTTGAGATCTACAATACTTTTCCTGATGCTTTGCTTTGAGTAAAAAAGTTACAGATATATATATATATATATAACAAATATATTATAAACACAAGTGTTTGTGTTTTGCTTGTTTTCCTTTTTATAACAGAAATGGAAGAAAGATCCATACATAGTAACAATGGGAAAATTTTCCAAAGTCACAAACTATATTGTTGGTAGTTTACGTTCAAGTGATCCATCAAATCAAAGGCGACCACCGTCAGAAATGGCAGACTTTCTCAATGATACGATTCCAGGGCTGAAGATTAATCAGCAGGAAGAACCAGGATTTGAAGTCATTACACGAGTGAGTCTATAAATTAATGATACAGATGCATTGATTGTTTTTATGCACTCCTTTAAAAGAATGGTAGGACTTGAAGCATGATGAATGATACTGTTTATGCAATTGTGGCATATTACCATTTATTCTCAAGAGTTAAGATCATCATCAGCTACTTTTGAATATGGCATTTTTATGCATGCAAATGTGAGTTTTCCTTTGAAATGAAGTTAGTAATTAATGAAATGGTGACTATAATTATGTTTGAGGCACTACCTCTAAAAGTGACCGATTTTATGTTCAGTGTTTCTTCTGAGGTCAGTTAGAGCTATGTTAAGTAAAATTGGAGAAGGCAGGTTAATAACCAGCTATCTTGGCTCATCACTCCTAACATTTCAGTTTCTTTTACGGTTAAAACAAAATACTTAATTGGATGATTAATGTGTAGGGTATATAAATTACAGATTTATGTGTGATTTGAACCAAAGCTAAAATGAACTTGTAATTGGATTATGAATCACTGTGGACACCTGTTGGAGTCTTTTACAGATAGGTGGAAAAGGTTTATTTTTAAATGCTTGTGACTATTTTTTAAGCAGCTTACATATTTTTAAAACATTAAACTGTTTTATATGGGGGATTTTTTGACTTAAAGCTAGTGTCAATATCTTAGCAGTAGCTGCATGAACTATGTAATTCTAAGAAGTTGCTGCCCAGCACTTAGTTAATTTATCAATGAGAAAAAGTATAACATGCTATATATGGAAAATAAAATTGACCTATATGTCTTAATCTGACAAATACCTTGAATTTCTAAAGGTTGAAACATAAATTGGTTTGAGGGTTGCTATCATAAAAATATTTTTAGGAAGTGAGGATTTACTGTCTGCTGAACTCTCCTATACTTAGACATGCAGTTTGGGAACTGAGAGACTAAGCACAAACTGAAACTTTGGAGGAGTGTTATAAATTCTGAAAGTACATACATCCGTGGGTTTTTTTAAGAGGCTGTGTACCAAAACTGATCTTTCCAGTCGCTTAGTTCAGTCTGTGTAGGGAATCCCATCTCCGAACCCAAGCTGTTTGTCAGTTCTCTCTTAGGATGCACTCACGTGTATCAGGAATGTGTTTTTGAAGTGAAGCTCTTTTTTGTCCTTGTTTGCTGTGTTGCATTAGTTTATGGGAAGCTAGCTCAGAGGTATTTGTGGAGTTAGAAGATTATTTAAAACACACTTACATCCTCCAAAATCTGAAATACTAATGTGTATAGCCAGGTCCTCAGCACTAAGTATCTTACTTTAAAGATCTGCTTGTGTTGGCCCACACTACTTGCTCATGTGGATGCAACCTTAGATCCTTAGAGTTCCTAACTGAGGTATGTGTATGTGGAAATATAGTTCCACTGAGTATAGGAAACTGGCAATCTTAGTACCATTTGTGCAGTTGTTTGCAACTACTGAAGCACTTCAGTAATCACATTGGGATTCATGTAATACCTTTGTGTGTGTTTCAGATCGACCTAGGGAAACAACCTGAAGTTAGTAGAAGAGAGCCTGTGTCAGCTGAAGAATGGGCTAAGAATATGGACTCTGAAGGAAGAATTTTAGATGTTGACTACATAAAGCAATTGATATTCAAAGGGGTAACTTTTTTTTCTAATTTCAGCAAGACCTCTGGCTTGATTCTGGCTTTTTCTTTGCTTCCCAAACTGTGGTTATGCTCTTTTTATTACACTTGTAATGTTTCATGCAGAACTTTGAGCATGACCCAGACAGTCATTACTGAGAGACTTCATAAAGCATGGTTTCATGCCAATCAAATACCTCAGCAGTCTTGCAGCTATATAAAGTGCTACAAGGAGAGAGATCTTGTGGCTGGCTAAAGGAAATGAGTTGAAAATACAGAAGCTTAAGTGATAAAACAAATGAAACTGGCTTTCAGGAAAAGACCAGTGTTTCAATGTTAGGATATTGGGTTTATTCTTTTCTCTTAAAGGGTTTTTTCTTATCCTTCTCCAGCAAAAGTTTCTGGTTTTGCCCAGCAGTTTGCTGGGATTTGACCCTCATCAGAGCAGTGCTAAACACTTTCGCTGGTATTTTAATTGAACTAAGGGGTTTTGCAATATGAATGTAATTTAATCTCAGTGATGGAAATTTTGAAAACTAGTTGTGTCCTAAAGCTTTTCTACCTAGTGTTACTTCAGTATTTCTATATTTTGGTGGGAATCCAGCTGCCTTGATGCATTCATTGTGTGCCTGCTGATGAATGTTTGCAAGCAGAAGTAGAGAATGATAATGCTGATATTACAGGTGTTTAAAAGACCCATACCTCCTAAGTAATACTAAATAACATACTGTAAAGGGGGTAGGGTGAAAAGGAGACCCTTTCTGGTTTCTGTGACTGTTCCTTAATATTCGTGTGCCTGATGTGCCCAGTTAAGGACCCTTCCACAATCATGAGAATTACTACAAACCTTTTCTTCCTGTAGCTCACTTTCCTGTCATCTCTGCCCATTGCCAGGAGAGTGGGTGCTCTATTTTATTTATGACTCAAGATCCCCAAAGTGGTGATTCTCATAGCAAAAGTTCCTTATTCTTATGACTATACTGCAGGAGTTGCAAGAAACTCTCTTGATGAAGGAGGATATGGTTCAGCTCCATACCTTTTTGTCATCTAAAAACGTTGAACGTTACTTGGAAAGATTTCTGACAAGCAGGCTTCTTGAGTGGATGCTAGTATTTTTGACTGAAAGATTCATTGTAGGTTGGCCATGTCTTGTGAGATGAAAATATTTGTTTAAAAAAACAAATAAATGGAAGACTAGTCCTCAAGATCGCTTTATGGCAAGACCAGAAGTTTGACAATTGTAACCAGAAGCAGCATTGTATTTATATACACACATTTTAAAGGTACTCTTTTTTTGCTTCTTAAAGTCTGCGATGCCTGTAAGGTTTTTATTTTTAGCAGTGAAGCAAAAATATAGGAAGAAAATTATTCTTTAAAGTTTCTTTTTTTACCTAAGTGTGAATCCAGTGCTTCTACAGTTTTCTGCTTAATCATACTCTTTCCCTCCTGTTTCCTCCCAGTGTGATACCTACTTAGGACATGAGGCATGAGACTTGGCTACAATGTAAAAAGAAACCGACTTGAAGATGCTACTTTGAGAAGTGTTGTACTTCACTCTAGGAATGTTTCCTCACAGTATGGAAATACTTTTTGTTGATGCTTCATATCCATGTTTCCATAGGGTCTGTGCCATACTTTAAGAAAAGAGGCATGGAAATTTCTTTTGGGATATTTTCCTTGGAATAGCAGTAAAGAAGAGAGAGCAAATCTGCAAAAAAGGAAAACGTGAGTACAGTGACTTTTTTCTTACAAAGTAAGTTTAAAAGCTGCATCTTTTTTGACATAGTGATGTAGAAAGCCTTTTGAAAGACAGCTGTAAAAATTGTTGAATGCAAGAACACGTGCCATTTTCTTAAAAATTGTTATGCTCAAGACGTTACATAAACAGGGTGTTGTTATTCCATTTATCTCAAAGAATAAATTGAGTGAATGAATGCTTATATAAAAAAAAGAAATGTGAATGTTTGGTTTCAAAATGGTCTTTCTTCTTCAGGGATGAATATTTCAGGATGAAACTGCAGTGGAAATCTGTCAGTGAGGAACAGGAAAAGCGAAATTCAAGATTAAGAGATTACCGGAGTCTTATAGGTAAATTCATGTTTAGAAGCATGCCTAACTGCACACACACTTTTACAAGTTAATATGAAGTTGAAAAAAGTACCCTTTTGAAGAGCGTGCATGAAGAGGCACTAAAAACGAACATATTGCTCTTTTCAGAGGTGTCTAAACTTGGTTATATACTTAATATTAAAACTTTCTCAACTAGAGTAATTCAGAGCTTTACATATTAGTGTTACAAACTGGCTGGATTTTTAAACTTCCTTTACTTGATAACAAAAGACTCTTCATTTTATGTTGTCATGATGTGTTTTTACTGGAAATGTTAAAATAATGGCGTACAATAGGAATGTGAACATGTGTCTGTTCGTATTTTATAATTTCTTATAGGGATTTGTGTATGTGCAGTCTAACTTCTGGGGTTTTACACCTACTTTTAAAAATTTCATCAAATTATGCTGAGTATTAGCAGTTTATGTCCTCAGTTCTCTTTGGTAGAGAGATTTGGGCACCAATGTTTAGGATTACTAAATATTTTTTCAGGAGACAGGCCAAGATTTCTGTGTTATTCTGAGAGAAAGACTAAGCTTATTTCAGGCAGTTATTCAACAGGCAAGCTGAAAAGGTCAAAGTCTAGTCTTGGTAGATTAATAAACTACATTTTTAGAGAATGTTAACAGAAAAAAAAATATTCAGAGTTAAAAAAAGGCCAGATGTTTGTTTCTGTTGTAACAATTGTTTTAATTTTTAAGCATTTGAAATGTATGTGGCAATGTTAGGGTTATGTAGTAAAATAGATCCAAAACTACAAAATACTCCTTTTATCAAACTGCATTCAAAATTTTGCAAAATTTCAAAATGTATCGGTCTTGAATCTCACCTTGTTGAAGAGTATGCTGTGTGCTTGGTGTGTTTCAGGCATCAAAACTGCCTGATGCAAGAGGCAGTTTCATTTGATTTGAGTTACAGGAGCTTGTTAAACAGCATTTATAAACATGCTTTTATGAACTGTCACAGTGTCTTTGAGCTGATCATGTGGGAATTTTCCAGCTATGGCTTGTGCTGCATCACATCAGTATTCATAAATGGCATTGTAGAGTTAACTCGCATAAAATTGTTTTTAATACTCTTAATTGTAAAACAGTTTTGCTGAATTATTATCAGGAATTTTTCCATAAAATGTATTATCAAAGAAAAGGCAGAAAACTTTAAAATATGTTTGTAAGCAAATCCTTTCATTGCAGATAAGAAGGATTTTCTTTATTTTAAAATATTCTTTATTTTGAAATGACGTTCAGTTATACAGTTGTCTCAAACGCTTCCAAGCTTTGCAATAGTGTTTGAGGAAGAAATCATCAGCTTAGACATTCTGAATTAATTTGATACTGGCTTTGTAGGACTGGTTTTGAAAGTGTTTTTAAATCTAGACTGTTTTCTTAGAAAAAGATGTTAACAGGACAGATCGAACAAATAAGTTCTATGAAGGTGAAGATAATCCAGGACTGATTTTACTTCACGATATTTTGATGACCTATTGCATGTATGACTTTGACTTAGGTAAGTTGTATCCCTCTGAATGTAAAAGCCTTCTTGGCTTCTGATATGCAGCTTTGCTTATGTTAAATCCTACTAATAGAATTGGACTTGTATTGATTACAATGCTTTTTGTAAATGCTTTGAACAAGATTTCGTATTTTATGGTATTTAATAATGTAGATAACTTTGTTCAGTTTTTCTTCCTCTCTTCAATTTGATGCTTATCTCAGGCATCTGAACTCATCAATTGTGGTGGGATTGGGAATTAAGTGGTAGTTCGTCTTCACCACAGGCCTACTGTTGTGGGGTTCTTTTGTTGGTTTGGGGGTTTTTTTGTGGTTTTTGTTAAGTTTTTTGGTTTAGGTTTTTTTGTGTTATTTTTTTTTATAGAATTGAAGTAGGCTTGCTTTTCAGAGTTTTAAATGGGTTTGGGTCTTTGGAGCTTGAGTGTTACATGTATTTTTAAGACTGATATATCAATAAAAATGATAAGCCAGCTGCCACTGCTGTAATTAAAGCTCAGCATGCTGAACCAGCTGTTTGTAAACATGGTGTTCTTGTGAATATTTTAAAAGCTGGTTCTTGGGAAGCGCACTTAGCAATCTGTCAAAAATTACATTTTAGTGCATGCATCTGTTGCAGAGGGAACAGCATATAACATTTTGATTTAGTTGCAGTGTTAATGTGATAGCTAAGTCTTGGTTTCTTGTTAATTGTCTTGGGAGGGAGGGAAAAGATACTTGTAGTTGGTTCCCCCTCCACCCCTGGCATGACATTTGGCTGTTGAATACTTTGGAGTTTCTTTGGGTATTGTGTATCAGAAAAGTTTTGGGATTCTAAAAGCCCGCTTTGTGCCAGATTTTGAAAGCAAAAAATAAGAATAAATCTTTAACTGCTAGTAAACATGCTGCAGAGCTCTAGTTCTTGTCGGCTTTTGTTCTCTCTGAAAGAGAGTCTTGATCTTTGGCTTGAAAAAAGAGACAACTAGAACTGATGTTCTAAACATGTAGCTCTGTTTCACCTCTTTCCACATTTCAACATTCATTAATGCACAGTGACATTACAGGTGAAATTAAAGCAGATTCACCACCCACTCTGTTAAAAACATTGTTTAGATGGCTTAAATGTACACAGTGGGTAAGTCTTTTGTTTTATAAACAAGTTGGAATAATGGAAATACAATAAATTTGACATAGTAGCTATCCAAGGCTTCTATGCATTGGTGCAGTGCTGCTCTTAATCTTCTGACAGCAGCTTTAGAAGGGTCTGAATAATGCCACAAACTGCCAGATAGGGAAGGGGACAGAACAGCTGTTAATAGAATATTTTTTCCATTAATTCCTTAAGTCTGCATTAATGAGATTTTGTTTTATTATTAAGTAGACTTTTAAATTGTCTTGAACAGAATTTTCCCTGCGTTTATTTTTAGTTAGCTGTAGTATTAAATATGTGGGGAATAAAACTTTTTTTCTTTTGCTCTTTTTATTTACCTGTTTGCTGTTACTTACTCTAGTTTTCTTCTCACAGCTGCTCCATATTTTCAGTTCTTGACTCTAATGCTCTTTTCAGTTACACAGTTGCAATTACATTATTAAGAAATAGCCAACTGAGAAATGTTATGTTGAACCAATCACTGATGATAGATATACACATAAATGTGTTCTCTTATTTACGGAGGTCAGCAACAATAGGGCAGTAGATAAGCTGATGCTAGGATCAGTGGTAATTGGAAGAATTGGGAAGAAGGAGAAATATTACCTGTAAAAATAATTTTCCTCTACTTAAATGGGCTGTTAATTGCAAACAAGAAAGCTGGAAGAAGCATTAAAAAACTATAAAAAATTGAAAAACTTTTTTTATACAACTAAAATTTTACAGCTGTTTGTAGAAATTATATGCTTCATTGGGCATTTCCTTCTCCAGTTAAATGAAAGCTTTTCTTGAAAGTGTTTGAGTACTTTTTAGGAGGTATGAACTTTATTCACTGCTTCTAGGCACAAAACCTAAAAGCACTTCCTTGAATCAGATCTAGGTAAGTGTTTCTTTAGTGCTTCTTGGAAGCAATACTTTATTATTAATTCCCTTTCTCACTTTGATAGGTCGAATTCTTCATTGTTGTGTGCTTGGTTACACAGATGGTCTTAGGCTTGGGTGTATTTAAAGTACTGTCCAAGCAGAACAGTCCCAACTTCCTTAAATAAAGGAATCTTTAAAGCATATACAGTGACAGAAGAAAAAGAGGTGTAAAATGCAATGTACACTGTGTTGTTCTGGAATTGCAACTCAGCATCTCTTTAAATGAATTTTAGAAGAAAATCTTTATGGGGGGGGTGGGGGAGTGGGAAGATTGTCAAAATTTTTAAATGTCTAGAAGAAAGTAACCAAGTACAAATATAAAGGAGACTATGTACAAGTTTGTATTTGTGATGGTGCAAGGTATAGACTTAATCTTAAAAATATCAATATATGCTCCTGAGTTCTAAATAGGGACATTTTTACTAAAAATCTATTGTGTACAAACTCAGTTTGTACATGTTTTAACAACTACTAGAACAATGTGTTTGCTTTATATTCTCTTTAGATTGGCAGAAATGGCTGATATATCTTACCAGATCTGCTGGATGTTGGTGCCTATTAATTTGTCTTTACTGGTAGTTGAATTGGAGAATTATAGTATCTGTATGTGCTAACATTTGTTTAACTCAGTCATTCATCACACTTGAAAAATTACAGTTTAACTTCTGAGTTTAAATGCCTATTTGCTTTTTCCCTCCCTCTCCTTTTTCTCCATCAAGGTTATGTGCAGGGGATGAGCGACTTACTGTCACCTGTCTTGTATGTTATGGAGAATGAAGTAGATGCCTTTTGGTGCTTTGTTTCATACATGGATCAAATGGTAAAATGAGGCTTTTTTAGCCCACATAAACAGATAAGCTACAGATAGTATTTGGGGTTAATTTTACTTTATAAATTTCATTGGGTTTTTTAAAGTCTTTTAAAGCAGTCATTTTTTGTTTGGAGTCAATACGCTTCTGTTGATTGAGGTTATGGTGGGTTTGCAATAGTATTGCTGTACAATACAGACATATTTGGCTCCTTAAGAATTCCAAAGTAACCATCACAGACAAATTTGTGTTTATCAGGAGTCCTCAAGCGGGATTTTTTCAGGATAATGGTTTTATCTTGTATCTGCCTTTTGGCTTTTGTTAAATGCAATTTAGACTTCCCACAACAGCTTTTATGACTTGTGCATGTGGCAGAAGAGTGTGTGACTGATACGAAAGTAAAAGAAAAGCTGGGTGTTTTGTTTGAGTGCAGTCATGCTGCTTGGAAGTATAGAGCTTAGGCCAATTTAAACTATCATTTATTACGTACAAAAATGTTAGCAAAGAAATACAGTTCATTGCTTTAGTTAAACTTCTCATTAAAAGGCAGACATCTCATTAGATAGAAAATACAGTTAAATATCCATATATTAAATACCTAAAGGGTGAGAACCACTGTTGCAGTAACAAAACTTCTTTAAAAATAGCTGTAAATCTCAAAATTGAGTTAATAAAAATGACAGTGCTAATGTTTTATTCCATACAGCATCAGAATTTTGAAGAACAGATGCAGGGTATGAAGACACAACTAATTCAGCTGAGTCATTTGCTTCGTTTACTAGACAGTGGATTTTGCAGTTATTTAGGTAGGTGTATTATTCATGCACAGTAACTGAAACAAATTCCTGCATTCTGTTCCTTACCAGTCTAAATATAATTCCAATATTATATGACTACAGGACTTGTAAATTAATAATGCCTCAGAGACTTCAATAATTGCTCCATGCTTATTGAAAAAACAGAGTCATCCTGTTACCAGTTTTAAAAATATGCTATACTCTGGAAAATATCTTTGATTCTGAAAAGGGGCTGCCATCTTAAAAATTTGTGGTATGAGCATGTACCTGTAAAGTGTGGGGTTTTTTTTTTTGGTTTTTTTTTTTCACCTGTTGTCTGAACCAAATTTGATGCTTCTGAAATGTCACACTCTTACTCCTAGAATCTCAAGACTCAGGCTACCTTTATTTTTGCTTCCGGTGGCTTCTTATCAGATTTAAAAGGGAATTTAGTTTTCAAGATATTCTTCGACTCTGGGAGGTAAGGAAATATTTCATCGCACAAACTCCAGCAGTTTTTTGACTTTAGAACAAAAAGCGTAGATCATTTTGCAAAGTGTTTAATACTCTGATAAATTAAAAAAAAAGATTTAGTGCAATGATCTGAGGACAAGTGAGCATTTCTTATGTCTTTTTAGCCTAAAGAACAACTTGGGAAATTAATGAAAAAATAGTTACTAGAGCTGGTTTGGATAAATTGGCTTTTGCACAATTTGGACAGGAGCCTTCAATTGAGCCTCTTAAGTGAAAATAGTAAGTGGAGAGTACCAGTTAACTGTTAATGGAAAACTTCCTTCATGATAGAAGAAAGAGCATTTGTTTGATTAATTCCTTGGTATTGGCGGTTCTTTATAGATTAAGTGGAATGAAGCATTATCAGGGTAGTTTGTGTTAGCCAATACCATGAGGAGGATGATGTCAGAAGATTGTTAATCTTGATGATAAGGCCTTGTGATGCCAAAGAACATTATGGAAAACATCAAAATGTTCAAGTTTTGATAATTGCTGGTTAATAAGATCATTTTTTGATTTAGGTGATCTTGGGATCAGATGGAATAATTAAGATCAACTAATATTTTTGTCTTTAATTTTTTGTTCCGAGAAAATTGGGAATTGTGTCAACAGTACAGGTTTGTTGTCTAAGATGCATTTAACAAGGGCACAGTATTCACTGAAAACTCAGAAGAAGAGAATAAATGTTCAGATGAACAGAGGGAGGATTTTCTAGGACATAGTATCACATGTGTTGGGGAACAGAAGGGTAATGAAAAGAACAGGACTGAGAGGCATAAAGTTTGTACTATAATGAAAAATAATATTGTTTCTGGTGTGATGAAAAATAATGTTGATACTTTTATTCACTTTTTCCACTAATGAAAAAGGAGTCACATAAAGAGGAGGACTGGTATTTAAAACTGTCTAAAGTAAATATTTTTTAGCTTTTTTACCATCAGTTCGTGGAACTTACTATCATAGAGTATTGAGGTGGTATTTCAACCAGAGGACAAAAAAGTTTATGGATAACATTCATAAATAAGGAAACCAATATGTACAAAATCAGAAGAATTCTCTTATTCCAAGGTATAAATGATAATGATTTAGGAGGGGAGATGCACTCTTCCCCCCGGTATTATGTTGTCTTCTCGGTATTTTTTTAAAGACTAATTTTTCATTTTAAGTTGATGACAACAATATTTTTATTTATATAGTCCCAGGCTAGCATGTTTTTATCACCTCTGCTTTAATGCATATATATGTGTGCATACAGAAAAGAAACACTGTATTTCTCTCTCAAATATTTTTTTCTTCCTTTCTTAGGAAGACGATGGAAACCTGTTGATATATGATAGTCCTGTAGGTTCCTTATAGCACCTCATAATGTATGTTTACTACAAGCATTCAATTTCTTTGCTAGGAGATATAGAATGAGAAAGGGAATATCTTGTTTTCCTTTTTAAAACAAAGTAATTAAAGCATTATGTTGATGTTTTTATGTGAAGGCCAGTGTCACCTTGATCAGTCCAGCTTTCAGTGGGGTATTTTTTTCCCCTGTGCATAGCCATGCAGCTTCACTGGTATCAGTGAAGTAAGAGAAATTTACAAAGGCAAGTTATAGGCATAGGAGGCCATTTCCCTTTATAGAGAAAATAACTGCTTTTTTGGGTTTTTGGCTGAGCAAACCTCATATGTTGTTTTGTAATGGCACATGAATTGAGGGAATCCATTTGAAGGCAGTATTACCCTATGACATACTCACTTGCAGAGCGTAGAATGGGACAAAGGAGAGGTACCATCTGAGATTCCAGTCCCAGGTTCCAGGACTTCCGGGGCTTTTTCTGTCTAATCTGTTAATTTCAGGGTGTTCTTGTGGATCTCTGTTTCTGTCCTCTGACTCGTATGAACCACTAAGTTAGTATCAGACACTTTTCCCCTGTTCCCACTGGCTTCATGACTTCTAGTGTTCTATCACAAAAAAATGGATGAGAAAGATTCTTCACTAGTTTGATTTCTCCCATCTGCATTCACCTTGGAGATGGGAGATACCAGTTCTCATCATCTGGAGTAGAGGCTGAGTCCAAGCCTTTGCAGTTCCTGAGCAAGAGCCATAATCAGATTGTGGTAGAAAATGTAAGTGGTTGTTTGATTGCTCTGTGACAGAGTTGCACATGATAGAGAGGTGACATTCCACCTTGTGTGGATAAGCTGAGACACGTTACGTGAGTGCAGTTATTTGCAATGTTACATGCAATGCCTTTTGTGTGTGGGTTAAACTGCTCTGTCAGCAGAGGGGTTTACTTACAGCACATTTTAGCAGTGCCTCTCAAACTCAGCCCAGATAGCCCACTGACCCACTGCTTAGCTGTCCCAAAATTGAGAGTAGTTCAATCCCTCCTTGACACTGGAGAGACAGGCAATATCACCTGGTAATTCCAGCCAGTTCTTAATCTTTTGTTTGCAGGGTGGGTTCCTTAGAAGAAACCCAGAAGAAAAATTCTGTAATAAAATTACAACTAACTCACACCTAGCTCAGTGTTATTCTAGTACCACTCACATAACATAAGGCAGAATGACTTGGGAATAAGTTACTTTGCATACATTGGTAATGAATATTCATGGCTGCTGAAGTAGAGCTAGAACAAATGAGTCCTTACTTGTGTAGCTTTATCAGAAAGAAATAAGAAAAAAAGAGTTATTGCTCCTTATTTTTATAATTTTTATATTTTTACTTTTATACTTAGAATTTAAATGCTGCTTTTCCTTCCATCCCTCCAGCATGTTGTGATGCTGCTGTTAGGCATTTAAATACATGACCTTAAGTGCATGCTCTGCTCCAGACTTGGAAAGGTTTATTGAAAATGGTAGCAAAACATGTGGAATTTTTTTGCAGCAACTTGATGTTGAACCAAATCAATGCACAACTGTCAATATGTCCTTCTTATGAAGTAGGAGTAGAAGAACACAGTAGTGTGTAGACAGACTTTGTTTGGTAGATTATAGGCATTTTCTTTCAACTGTTATTTTTTACCAGCCTATTTGCATTCCAGTCATTTTCCTGGAGTGAGAGAATGCTTTAAACGGAATATTGGTTGTCTGAAAAAGATGCAAAATTTAATTCCTGAACTGAATCTTAATTGAAACATTCAAGAGTAATTGCACCTTATTTTGGGTGAACTTGGTTTGGGTATCTTTGGGATTTATGCAATTCTGTTTACAGGTTACAGGTACTAGTGATGAAAGTTCAAGTATAAGCTCTTGCTCAGCTTTAAGGTTCTGTTCCATCAATAATGATGAAAAAAGTTTTTTGCTAATGAAGTAATGAATTTTCAGGAGTCTGATTTCTTACCTACCTTTTTTGAGAGTAAATCCATTGTCTTAAATCCCTTTATCTGTCAGGGCAATTAGTGCAAGCAGATTTTTGTTTCTTTCTGGTTTTGTTGGTGAAATTGTTCTCCAGCTTTCTGCCCACCACACATGTTCTTTTCAAATACTTTCTTTTTAAAAAGGTTTTCCCGAATGTACTAAAATAGGGTATTAGTACTGAGGTTGGACATTTCAGTTCCAGTGAACTCAAGAATGATTAATTGTGTCCTCCATGGGACCAAAAGCCAATGTGTCTTCAGTCAGAAAGCAATACCCACCCACCCCCAGTACTTGCGTGTACATGTCTTTGGGTTCTCATGGTGGCAGTATTGGGAACAACTTTAGCACCTTATTTATAACCATTAGAACCTTTTGAAGGTATTGCTGAGCATGACGTGCTTCTGCCAATTCACACTTAATGCAGATACTCTAAGCTACACAAATAATTTGTTAGCTTCAGTTACTTCTGTTTCATGTGAGCTGAGGCAGAGCACACATTCACAAGACCACAAGCTCAAGCAGCTTAGTAGCATTATAGTGGACAATGTCTTAAGAACCAGATGAGCATTTGGTGACTCACACTTGCAGTTGTCACTAAAGGGCCAAAAGTAAAATTCCAAATAATTGTACAAATACTTAGTTGCTTTCAAAAATAGTTTATTGTTAGTTAAGTGATTTGGCTGGAGGACTTACTTTCTAAGAACTACTTTTCTTTTCAGAGGAAAAGTGTAAGTATTTCAAATGTGGGTTTTTTTGTATTTTAACAGGTCATGTGGACAGAATTGCCTTGTCAGAATTTTCATCTTCTCCTTTGTTGTGCTATCCTCGAATCTGAAAAACAGCAAATAATGGACAAGCACTATGGCTTTAATGAAATACTAAAGGTACCAAATTCTTATGCATTATTGTGCTGGTTTTGGCTGCAGTAGAGTTAATTGTCTTCCTAGTGGCTAGTATGGGGCTGTCTTTTGGGTATTAAATTAAAATATTAGTTAACTTTTTGGAGTTAATTCAATATGATTGTGGTTTATGTTGGGGGAGGAAAAGGTGCGTGCTATCTTCTGAAGGGTTAAATGTCAACTGAATATCTATCCTGCAGGCTTTCAAAATGGTTTATTGGATGTCTGTGTTTAGTGATAAGATCATTAATAGATTGAAAATGGTTCTCCCCTCAGACTACTGCTTATTATATTTAATACTAACTTTTGCTTTTTCTTCTGTGATCTAATTTATCATCTCTGAAAATGTGAGCTGCTGGGGGAAGTATGTAGGAGGGCCAGATAGTTTGTCACATTCAGGGGTACCATGGATTTGTCTTGCAGACCTTGGATGCTGGTGAAAGCCAGCTGTTCCATACTGTATCTTTGAGTAGCCATTTCTCAAAGCTAATAGACTATGTTTAACATTTCATAGCTTAAGGGGCAGGCTAATAAGATGATATGTATTAGCAGTGCAGTACAGTAGAAGTGTATTTTGGGTAAAACACAGTTACCATTTTACCAGATGTCCTTTTTATCTCACTATGCCTTGTGAATCTATTTTTAGCATATCAATGAACTGTCTATGAAAATTGATGTGGAATATATACTCTGCAAAGCAGAAGCAATTTCTATGCAGATGATGAATTGCAAGGTAAAGATATCTATCTGCTGTGAATGTTTATAGACAGTAAAAGTATGTAGTTAGCTGTAAGTGTTCATGTATGACTTGTGAAATAACTAAATGCCTGGGTACGGTAAAGCATGTTGTGTAGCTATGCAGTGCCTATGTTCAAAAAGTCTGTAAGCAAGAGTGATTGATTTTATAGAGTAATTCTCTTCACTGGGGAAAAGCTGAATTGTGGTTTTTGGTTGTAGTATCTCAACTCTCACTAGGTAACCTCACTCCAAGAAATTTGATGTTCGGCGTGCTTGAGAAAAACTAGTTGAAAGCTGCATTGCATTGAAAGCATGCCAGACTTACTAGGCAAAAACTAGTGGGTCACTCAATAAAACTAATTTCAATAACATGAAGTGTAATTGCGATAATTGATTAGACTTTTATTTTTGTAATGAAGATTATATTGTTAATCAGGAATTTACTCCTGAGTGTGTTCCCTTTGCTGTCTTTTTGGAAAGCAGCTACAGAAAATAGTAACTGTAATGTAAGTATTGGTGAGAGAGATGCTTTCAGTACAGCTAAATTCAGATGAATGATTGCTCAGATGAATGAGTACTGGGAATGCAGGATTGACAGAGGGGACTTTGTTGTTAACTTTTTGCATTTAATTACAGTGACTTTTAATATTTTCCCTGCTGCCTCCTTTCTAGGAATTGCCTCAAACAGTTAGTGAGATTCTGGGGATAGAGAACAGTTCAGTAACACCGGATTCAGATACTGGAGAGGATGAAAGTGGAGCTGAGTTGAGTTGTCCGACGTCATTATATCAGAGTATGTCAACACCTGTAATTGCTGCCAATGGGACGAGGGACGGCGCTCAACAGATGGCTGAGAAGCAGAGCCTGACACCTGCGTAATTACAGTTGGTCACGTTGGAGAAGGACTTTTACTGAGCACGTTTTGTTGAAGCACTTGAGAGATGGATATTTAAATTTGGTGTTGATTAAGCTTTAAGGTTGTAAAGAAAATCTGTACTGTAATGCTTTTGCATTAAAGCTTTACAACATGACTCAACTTAACTATTTTTGTAGTTTCTTCTACCAAAATAGCCTTTTGTTTTCAATAACATTCCTTAATATTTTTGTAGCCAAGTGCATTTTCTTTTTGCTGGTAAACTGGAAATGGATGTGGATTAAGAATGAATTTGAAATTTCTGCATTTGCTGAGCTTTCACACATATTGATTTAAGACAGTGTGAGCTCTTTGATTTGAGCAGATTCACAATATGCCAGCTAAAGCTGCTGTACAAAATTTTCAAGCTGAAGTGATGCTGATGTGCTAAAGGAGGATTCTTTTGTAAATGGATTTTCCCTATCTCAAATGTTTACAAAAATACTTCTAAGTATTTGTTGCTGGTTGAATGTAGATTTGAAATGGACATTCATTCTTGCACAGTTTGATGTCCAAATACTGAATTTTGTGTAATTGGGAATGGATGAACAGTATATTTTTACATTAACATATCTTCACTTTATATATACATATATATATTTACACACATACACACACTATATACACAAATGTTTGTGAATACTAAAAAGGATAGTTGTATTTTCAATATCTGAATAAAATTGACTGTTCATTCATATGAATCAGTTTGACCAAATTAATGCACAGCTCCAACTTGGGCTTTTTTTCAAAACTTTTCTAACTGAAAGTAACTTTCATGTGAATACATTCAGTCCTGCACCTGATGTAATTTTGCAATTGATATCTTGCAAACTTTACTAATGTTCATATTTGCTAATATATTAACTGATCAATTAACTACTTAACACTGTTTTTATGGCAACATTATTTGGAGAATTAATAAGCAGGTTATAAAAAAGCCAACCGACAAACCACACACCAAAATAGTAATCACAATTAACATTAATGTATTTTTTTGTATCTGCAAAAGGCAGTGAGTTTATTCCATGCCATGCTGATGTCCTTTGGCGTTATGTGAAATTTAACATAACTGATTAAGTGTATTATTTGGTAACTATTGTACATATATAAAATAAAAGTCAAAGCTGATTTAGTGTTTTTAATTAAATCATATTTAGAGAAAAAATCTAGTTGTCTGGTTGTTAATGTAAGAACATGAGACAGAGGGGAGAGCTAGTGGTTAGTCCGTGGATATGACATATTTTATGGATAATGAAAGGCTGTGGGAGTACCTGCTTGATACTACAGAGTGGAACACGTCTTTCCTCTCTAGGCAGTTGAAGTGTGGGATGTGGCAGAGCTTTCTCTTCTTGTGGAGCAGTTTACTTTTACAAATGTTATTTGTGCCATCTTAAGCAAATACAAGTAATACAAAAGGCTTTAGTAGATAAATCAAGTTGTTACAATAATTTGGGAGTCAATTCACCTTCTCTCACCAGTTGTGAGCAAACACTGGACAGCTGAATCAGTACAGATTTTGGTTTTAATATTGTCAATGTGCTATCTCTCATCAGTTAATAAGAACTTGAGTCCTATGCAGTGAAAGTCAAGGATTCACAGCTCAGCATTATCTGTAGCTTTTCATTTCCTGCTCAGGAAATTACTGTGAAGCATCATGCCTTTGTTCCCTGGTGAGCATTGTACTTCTTGGCAGTTAATTTAATGTGACATAGAATACAGAAAGACATTAGAACTTAGATATTCAACACTTTGGTTCAAAGATACTAAGCAAGTTAGTTTCGGTATTTTTTGGAGCACCTAGTTCACTTTAAGTGTGCTTGCAAAATGTTTTTCACCAAAAATTGTGTTAAATGAAACTATGGAAGGAGGAGGGAATTATGTACAACAGAAATGCAATGGGCAAGCTCTCTGTTAACTCTGCATGGTTTTTAGTTATTCAGGATGTGCCGTCACAAAAAACTGTATGCAAGATACAAAGATCTTAAAGAACACCATAACTGACTGAACAGGAATAATCAAATGTTTAGGAAAAGTTTTTTAAGCGGAATTCTGTCATTTCTTAGAATTACAGTTATGGCTGCTAAGAAAATCTACCAGCCCTTTACAAAGTAAAGTTTGCCTTTCCTTTTTCAGTGTAATTGTTCATCTTTTCCCTTTGTATTAAGCACCTGGATGTCAAGGATGAGAAGGTTGCTCATGAACTAACAGTGAGCTGCTGTGGAGGGCTCGGGGTAGGTAGGCTTGCTCAGCTTCCCAACAATAAGATGAAAGGCCCCTTGCAGCATTCATTATCTGTAGTTTCCTTCCTGCTGACAGGCAGCCTTGCAAAGAGTTGCAGAAGGAACCTCATCCTCCACCAAACTATTCCTGGTTGTTAGGGATGGATTTAGTCTCAGTGGAGACTACAAAAACACTGTGAGAGGCCTTAATAAGGATCATGATGGCTGAAATGCCATTAAATGCTGTGGGTTGAAGGTTCCATTGTAAACATTGAAGATGTTTACATTTCTTTTGTATGTGAATTACTTAGATTGCTTAGAATTAACAAATATGAACTAAGCCAGAACGCAGTTTGGTTACAGTTGTCAGGCCATAAAAGAGGCAATGCTTGTTTAATTCCTGCAAACCTGTTTTGTTTTTTAATGCTTGACCCTTGAAGATAATTATCTTCTGTGGGTGAGGTTTAAAAACTTCGTGTTTTTCAGTCATAGCAGTTTTCCAGTGTTATCTGTTCCAAGGTAGAAATTACATTGATGTAGTTCTTTTAAAGACATTTTCTTCTCATTTTGCCTGTTTGGATAATTCTATTTGTTTTGAAATTACATTCTTGAGGTTATTTTCATCTGTTTGTGGGCAAGATGATAGCTTGCAAAACAGAGAAATGGAAATAGCTTGCAAAGCAGAGGTGGAAGTTTCTTGGAAATTTGGACTAATGTGAACGTTTATGAAGTGGTTTTGATACTGGGAGGTTAAAAACTATAAAAATATGATCCTAAGTTACCCACAGTCATGACTTGAGGCTCCAGTTACCTTGGGTAGTGCCTGTCCTGTTCAGCTACAGTGACTGTGTTTGCACGCAGTGAATGTCATAGCCAGTGGCCTTCAAACCCATGTCGGGTTTGGAGGTTTTGTATTGGTCACTGCTGGTAATCTTCCTCACGAATTTAAGGCTATGTATATGTTACAACAAGTCCTGATTGCTTTGAGATTCAGATGTAGAAATAGCGTGATATTGATTGTATTAGCAATGTTTTTGTTTTGATCTCTAGTTTAATTCAAATTAAGGTGTTAATATTCAACAGAACCCAGTTTTGTTGATAACAAGATTTTTCTTAAAACCTTTTTTCTAGTGAACAATTTTAAAATGCTGATGGTGCCTTATCAATTATTCTCTTTAGTTTTTCCTCACACATTACTCGACAAAATTCCTTGGCCTCAGTCAGCCAAACAGCAAGGAACTGATTTCCTCATTACTTTCAAATATATTCTTGAGCACCAGATTAAAGCTCCATTGATGAAACTTTTCAGAAACTTGTAAGAAGTGTTCTTCTAGCTTCCACTTTTTGAGATAATATTTTAGTTCAAAAATATGTGAGGTACTTGTTCCTTGCTTGTCTAAATAATTTTCTGTTACAGGACAGTTGCCTAAATTGAAAAAAAAGATTTTATTTTAAATAACTGAGCATTCAGAATTTGGATTGTGGACTAGTTTTGGTACCACTAGCATGATTTGTGCATACTATTGTGATGCAAATGAAGCCTTACCAAGTATGGGGTTGAATTTCTGTAGGTAGAAGTTATGTTTTCCTCAAACCATTCCCTGTTAGACAACAGAGATGACATCACTGAAGAGGTTAGTGACATTTTAAATGTGCATCTGTGAGTTGATTCATGTTACAAATAGGATTGGAAAAAAGCAATTAAGTGAGCTGAGACAAGGATTAACAATTTGTTCACAAAATGTGTTAATTATTCCTGAGACTTGATTTTAGTCATTGCATTGATGCAACTTCAGTTTTAAGTTTGGTCTGAGGGCTGCAGAAGATTGACTGGTAAAAGTTTTACCTGTGGTTGGCTAAATATCTTAAAATAGATTTTTCAAATCTGTTGCATGTTTTTTCTGAATATTTAGTCAGTGGCTGGTGCCATCTCCGTGTGAAAGAAGCATGGCGAGAGAAGTCAGTGCTTGTTCTTACAAGAAAAATTCCCTGAGCTGCTCTACGGTGGCTGGGTTTAAAGCAGGAAATCCTAACCCTTGGTTCTGTCTGTGCAATTATGTCTAGCTCGGTAGTTGACGTGACCATGAGCTTTGTATATGAGCGTTGATAAGGTGATGAGAGACAGATACATAACTGAGCACAGACAGATTTCATGTATGTGTGATACTATATTTGATTTGAAGATGCTTTCAAATGGTTTTGGGGTTTTTTTATGGTGTTAAAAGATAAGTTGTGCTTCACGTTTAGTGGGACTTCAAAATATGCTATTCAATTAAGTGATATTATTGCAGTGCAGGCCTTGTATAAACTTAAGCTTGAATTTAATTTTTCATTCAAGTGAGGATTTTATTCAGACATTTTTTAGAGAATGTGTGCTATTTTTTTACGTTAAGTCACAATATCTTTGGCACAAATTGAATTTTCTGATGAATTGCAAACAAAAAATATATTGTAGGATGTCACTTTTTCCCTCATCCAGAATGAATTTCACAGTTGAATCAAATACATATTTCAAACTGTCTATGTAATTCAAATAAATGAAGTCTTCTAGGTGGGTTTTGTTTTGAAAGAATTCAGTTATAGTATACATTTTGATTATACAGGCTCATGCGTACCCTACCTTAACATTAGCTGTTTCTACAGGTGTATCTTGTTATTAACCAACCACAGCAGAGCCTCGGTGTGCAGAGCTGAAACTGCTGCCCAGGCTACAGCAGTTCAGCAGAAGGCGGTCGCCTGGTTTCTCTCAGAGTGTTGTAGTTGACCCTGGCCAGCAGCCAAGTACCCACCCAGCCCATTGCCTATTCCCCTCTTCCATGGGATGGGGAGAAAACAGAAGGCAGGAAGGCTCATGGACGGAGGCAATGACATTTAAACAGGAAAAGCAAGTGCTGCTCCCACAAGGAAAGCACAATGGCATGTAGTGTGCCTTTGGTCAGTTTGGGTCAGCTATCCTGGCTGTGACTGCTCTCAGGCTCGTGCCCACCCCTGGGAAGCAGCCAGAGAACCTCAGTGCTGTGCAGTGTTCGGCAGCAGCTGAACCCCTGGTATGTTACCAACACTGACCGAGGCAGAAACCCAAATATATCACCATACAGGCTGCTATGAGGAAAGTGAACTCCATCCCAGCCTGACCCCTTTGGTGTGATGATTCTTGGTGGTGTGTGAGGTCATACTAGGGAAAAATCCTTGCTGTATTGAAGAGAACACATTTTAAGTACCCCTCTAGACCTATGCAAAAAATAATTCTACTGCATACAAGCAACTGGTATCCAGATGTTCTGTTTTGCTTGCCGAAACTCAATGAGATGAAACACCAGAAATTTTTCCAATGCACTCTTGGTGTACGAATTGGTCCAGATGACCTTTAGGTTCCATCAGTGCATGCCAGGTTTGGGCATTGGTCTTGGAAAGCTCCACACACTCCTCTGGTTTTACTGTTAAAGTAAGTGATGCAGGAGAACAAGAAAGTCCTTAAAGTATAATCTTTTGGGTTCAGGGATTTGGTAATTCCTCAAGCAACAAACAGTACAACTACTGTGACCAAAAGTGGCAATCCCAGTTCTTTGTACTCTGCCCTGGGCTGCTACACCTTTTATGCCGTTAGGATTAACTTGTGCAGCATATGGCAAACAACATAAAGGAGCTGATAAATTTCAGACCTCAATTATCTTAGCCAGATCAATCATACCACACATTTTTTCATCATGTGGTGAATGCCTGTACATATACATACAACAAGTTTGTGAAAAATCCAGATTTGCAATATTGGAAGGTACTTTTAAAAAAGCTTGTCAATAATTGATTAGCTACAGTATCTCCTGTTGGAAGGCATGTCTTGTGCTAGATGCCTGTCTAATCCATTTGCAAGATACCTTTGGAGATCCTGCACTCTATTATGCAAGCAATTTTCAGGTGTTTGTGAATTTCCAGGGCAGGTGGAGTGATTGCATGCAGCAGGAGATTTTCTGTAACTTCTGACTTCCCTCACATGCGGTCTGCTTTCCCTGGTGATTGTGCAGCTGAGCTGGTTATCTGTAAGCAGCCCTCCCTGCCCCAGCATCTGTTTAAATTTTGTAACCATTACAGTGTCTCTGGAGTAGGTACAGTCTGAGAAGTTCCAGCTCAGCCCTAGAGGCTCATGTAAGGCTTTTACTAAGTAGTCTAGGTGTGAGGGTAGGTACTTGAGGCTCTCCTGTTCTCTGCACCCTTGCATTTAACAGTGAACCCACCCCTTTGTACGATCTATTACTTTCATCTGTACCTGTTTTCCTTATCTCTCTTGTGAGAATGTTATGAGAGACTGTGCCAAATGCTATACTACCATCAAGATGAATGACGTGTATTGTTTTGCCTTGGTCCACAGGACTGTTATAAGAGGAAATGAAATTTGCTTGACTCAATTTGTTCTCAGCAAATCTGTCTCGACTGTTTAATCATCTGTTATCTTCTGGATCTTTACAAATAATTTCTTCTGTTTTCTCAAACAAATGAAATTAGACTGGTCAGTAATTCTTCAGCCCTTCTTCCTCCCCATTATCTTCTCGGAGATTGACACAATTTTGGCCTTTTCCCAGTCTGTTGTCACTTGTCCTTCCCCATAGTTCTTAAAAGAGTTATTGATGGCAGAGGTTTAATGAGCCTCCTCTGTAAGTGGTTTCTGTGCTCTCATTTGCTATGATCAGACTTCTCACAAGTATTCTCCAACATTGTTTCATCTTGTTAAAATCAAAGAGCTTATCTCTCTGCCCTTGCTATTAGTTATGATACACATCTGGTCACAGTTGATTCTTTAACAAAGACTGATGTAAAAAAAGTGCATTAAATACCTAGCTAATTTTAAGGGTTTTTTTTTTTTGTCCTTTCCTTATGTTAGTGGTCTGATAGTTCACTTCTTCTAGCTGCTACTGTATTAATTATTTTAGAAGTTGCTTTTGATGTCCTGTATTAATGACTTTGAATATTGTACCATAGCCTTCATCTGTGTGTTATTCTACCTGTATTTAGTAGCTTGGTCCTAGTTTTCATCTCCTGTAACGTCCTCTTTTGAATTGAAGGTCATGGTGAACTAATGACTTATGCTACTACTAGGAAAAGTGTAGTAGAAGACCACATTTCCTCTGTAATGAAATATTTTTCTGTTGAAACGATGTTTTCCCTGGAGCAAGGAAAGAACTCTCTGCTTTAGGTTCCCTCTTCTTGGTGCTTGTCATAACTGAATTTACTGAAATCCTTTTTTTTTTTTTTGAAATTGTCAGTTTCTGCCTCCTTCTCAGAACCTTTCTTTTGCTGAAGATTGTGAATTCACTTTATTCACTGTATCTGTATTCCCAGACCTTCCTAGCCAGCCTATCATTTGGTAGATATCCTTGCCTAATGGTTGTTAGTTGGTTAAAATCCTCTTCGTGTTACATGAGCTTGGGATGGTTTTGCTGGCTGCTTGAAAACCCGTGCTTCCCTTATCTTCATGACATAGAAATTAAGTGTACATTGTCATCATAGATTTTTCAGCAGACCTAAATTGCTCAGAGAATTGGACTTAGGAATTGGTGTGTGTATCTCCGATAAAGAGGAACAGATTCGACATCTTTCTTTCCTTGTTGAAAAAGTTCCTTTGGTTAGTCCACTTGTCAATTGTTTCACAAAGTCTCTTGTTTTACCAACAAAATTGTGGTTTGAAAAGGTATTGGGACTTCTATTTTCTGTTTGTGTCAACATTTCGTACATTAATAATATGCGCATCTGTTCTCTGCCCTGCCTTTTTGACCTGACATTGAATAATAGTTTTGTTTACATTTTAGATCCTTGTGGAGGCCATCTATCTTTATGCTTTTTTGATACTTTTTCATAGCTTCTTCTCTGTTCTGCCACATGATGACTTGAGAGTTCTCCTTCCTGTTGTAGTGTGCTTCTAGACAAAACTTGGTGGTGATCTGGGAGAGCCAGAGGTAAATTCAGATAGTTTCTTGGTGAATACTAGCTGCTCTGTACTGCGAATTTTATCCTCTGGTTAAATCAATGGTAAATGGTAAATATGGTAAATATTACAAATAGTTTTAAGGAAAATATGCTGAAACTGGCAGTTGGTATGTCTAGCAGGGGTAAAATTACTCAAACATTCAAAACATCTCACAGATTTGCCTTAGATTTTCACTTGATAATTCTGCCATTTTTTAAGCTTAAAAAGTACATAGCTAAGGATTTCAGGCAACAGTGACTCTGCTGTCTCATGAGAGAAAAAAAAATTGTGTGTAAAGTAAAGAGGACCTTGCAGCTTCTGAATTCTGATTATAGGAAATGAGGTACCTTTTAATAACAAAAGGAAGCTTATCCATTTCTTCTGTCAACATTAACTCTATTTCCCAAGGTGAAATAACGTTGCTGAGTGACACCCTGACATGCTCTAGAACAGGTACTTTTGAATAGCTGCTTCAATGAACTTACAAGTTTTTGGTCAGTGATTTTAAGAATTTACTTGGTCTAAATACACAGCACTGTGAACTATAGAAAAATAAGTTGAGCTCTAAACAAAATTTGTAGTTTAGCAATATTCCCAGAGCCATGTACCCACTCTGTTATACAGCAGCTAAAACAAAGAAGAAATAAATGTTTTCAATCCATAGATGTCTTTTGATCTGGTGCTGATACGGCAAAGTCCACCTACAAAATACAAGTTGCAAAAGAAGAACTTCCTTTCTAGGGAGAAGCAATCTCTCTGTGGGACACATGGGCAGATAGCATGGTTAAAACAGTTGAAGCGCTTGAGTCCTCCTACCTGTTATTAACACCTGCTGACACAATGTACCTTTGTTTGTTTTGCATTCATGAGTCATGATGAACAGGTTATGAGAGACAAAACCTTTGCTGTGCTCTGGTTACTGCACAGAGGTGCAACAATAAGGCTACAGAGTAGTAGGGTCATTGATTTGCGTGATGTCCCAGCTGCAGGGCCAGGATCTAACAGTAGATAAAATCATGCTCTGTCATGCCAGGAGGTGAAAAGGCAGCTCAGTAGTGCTTGGTTTTGTCACTGGAGCATTCAGAAAGTGCTAAGCAACCTCACTCATAAATTGTTCAGCTGCAGGAACGGTGTTGATGAATCTCATGCACAGCAGATAGGAATATCAAAGTCCAAAGACAACAACTTGCTTTCCTATCATCAAAAGTAGTGAGAGAACAGGACAGGAAACATTTCTTGACAACTTAGGATATGAGACTGAGCTAATAATACGTGCAGACGTGTTTTTCTCTGACTGGGAAGATGAAATAAAACTTTGTGGGCTAGCATAACAAAAATGATTGATTTGCATTAAAGGAGCAGGTAGAGGAATCAAATATTATTACAAACTTACTGCCAACAAGAAGAAAGGATCTTTATTACATGTTACTCCTGGGAAACTCTGGACAAGTGGGTCCAAAAGGGTTTACTTCAGGCCTCTCATAAGTTCTGAGGCAACTGTGAACCTGTCCTGGTCCTGAACATCAAGCATGACCATGCATTTTAAGAAGGGGAGCATCTGACTGACAGCAGCTGGTTTAGACTGGAAGCTTTTTCTAGTTTTTCTTCAATGTGATAAAATATAGTTCCATGATATTCCATGGGAGAAAAAGCCTCAAATCTTCTGTTATGCTTCTGTGTTGGTCTTGTAGAAGAGCAAGACGATTTCCCTGGTGATGCTGATGTGTGATAGTTACAAGGTGTGGAGTCTTCCAGGGGTGAAGGCTTTGAGGCTGTGAAGGGAGGCACTCTGCAGCTGAGTTAGATGTGACCTGAGCTTAGTACTATCAGGGATACTTTCAGCTACTTGCCTTGTGGAGCTCCCTGCTCAGTGTCCCACCTTCAGTCGATCTGATTTCAACTTTTTCTTCTCAATCCGTGTGATCTCTCTGTATACCAAATTAAGGCCACGTGCAGACAGCTGTTGCATTCAGCTAGTTTAACCCTCTTTTGGGAGGCTCAGGGCAAGTAGCCAATGGTGCTTTTCAAGGGGAAGTGGTAACAGTTTCCCCTGCCTGGTGTGTTTGAACAGAGTAAACTGAGTATGTATTTGAAGGAAACCGACCTAGTGCTCCCAATTCAGATGCACTGTTCAGTGCTACATGCTGTAAGGTAACCTATGTAGGTTAGGATGTCGTGGAGAAGTTTTGGAAAATGAAAGAAGTGAGGAGGAGGTGGGATGGTAAGTGACAGTGGCAGGTCACAAAATGATTGTTACAACGAAACAGAAGTTAGAAGTCCTAAATTTCACAAGGAAATTTGAGAGATGGAGTACCTTTAGCCCTGCAGTTAAGTTATTGTTTCAGCAGTTGCCTTCTGCTTATTTAAACGGAGAGAGATTAATTTCTACACCAAAGAATTTCTCGCTATCTCTGCACAACTGCCTCGTGCTGTAGGTCGGCTCCTGCAGCTCTCTGCCGTGCTGTCCCCGCACCCTCGAGCCTGTTGCTCGCGGGGCTGTGAGCCCAGCCCTGCGGTGCCGCGGTGGAGGCAGAGGGCGGGCCGGCCGTGCCGCTCGGGCCGGCTCCGGAGCGGGGCGGCCGCGGCGGGCGCAGGTGTGAGGGGAGGGCGAAGGCGCCGCCCGGAGCAGCCCCAGGGCGGGCGGGGGCAGCGGCTCCGCAGCGGGACCTGCGCGGCTGCTGCCGGCACCGCTTCCCGGGGCTGCTGCTGGCGTGAGGCGGCGGGATCGCTCCCCGCGCTGCGCTGTCCCGTCCCGCCCCGGCGGCTGAGGTGAGCGGGGACCGTGGGCGTCCGCCTGCCGGCGGCTCTCGTCACCCGGAGACGGGTGTCCCCTAATCGTGCTTCCATCAGCCCCGGCGGGGGCGTATAAAAGGAGCGGGCGCGGGCGAGGCGGGCAGAGCGCGGCGCTGCCCCCCGCCCGCCGCCGGCCCCATGCAGCCCGCCATGATGATGTTCTCCAGCAAGTACTGGGCGCGCAGGGGCTTCTCGCTGGACTCGGCCCCGCCGGAGGAGCGCCCCGCCGCCGGCAGCCTCACCGTAAGTGCTGGGGCCGGGGCGGGCAGGGCGAGCGCCGCGGGGTCGGGGTCCGCCGGGGCCCGGTGCCAGGCAGCCGTGCGTCCCCCTTGCCCCTCGCTCCATGCTCAAGTCAGCAGTTTCTCAGCAGCTGCAGGGGCCGGTGAAACTAACTTCGCTGTCGAATCGGTCCCCGTTCAAATGTGTCTTAAATGTGTCATAAATAACAGAAAAAGTTTCATTGGCAATACAAGCCTTATTGCACAAATGAACCATATTGCAACTGGAATAATAGAAAAGCATCAGTTCGGGCGGTTTTAAATGCTTGAATTTTGGAAGTCCTTGGTTAGTCCAGCGGCTATATACATCAGCAGAGCCTGCCTTTTCAGGGAGCTCGTCAGCCTTACAGCGCGATCTATAAAGCATTCTTGCTTTATAGATTCTATAAAGCAAAAATGATCTATAAAGCATTTTCAAAGACATGAATGCCGTGCACCCACACCGCGTTGGTGCCGATGGATTTGCGGCTGTGTTCCCGGCTTCTGTCGACGGGCAGGGGTGCTAGGACACGTGGGAACACCGTGCCGGGGGACTGTTGAAAAACCCTGTGAGGAGATAGAAATGGTTCTCTGCAAGGTGATGATACGGGTGCAACAGGTGCTTGGGTGGTTTCAAGCATGGGATAAACGTTTGTATCCTAACGGGTAAATGTATGTGTGCCTAAGTAAGGCAGCCTGCTCTGAATATGTGAAATAATTAGGATTATGAAGACTGTGCCTCCTATGAAATTTTGTAACAAATGGGGATTTTTTATTGCTTGGGTAAAACCAGCAGAATGTATGAGCTTGTACCTGTTGTGAATTGGCCTATTGTCTTTATAGTAAAATGTGGAATATCCCTGTTTGTACATGTTCTGCTTCTATTGAAAACATTGAATTAAATGGAATAAATTTGTTTTACTGTCTTTATATTTGAGTTACTTTCTTCACTGAGTTTTGCTGCAAAAGACTTCTTTTCCTGAGGACTTGAGCTTGCTCCAGATAATTAATTTTCATTAGGAAAGTTGGTCTGTTAGTCATTGTTTAATTATGAAGTGTACTAATGAGCCTGGCTAATAAAATTCAAGTTCAGCCTCTTCTACTGGGCTCGTAACAAATAGGTATTCATTTTAGTTTTCAAATGCTTGAGAGGGTCTTTCAGTCATCACTTTGGGTAATGCTCTCTTGAGAGTATTAGGGAACCTGTGCCAGGCTTGGCAGTTGCCAAGTGCCCTTGTTTTCCAGAGGAACTGACAGTATTGAGATTCTCAGATGCTCAGTTGACTCCATGATCCTGTGTACATAGCTTCCAGAAAGCAGCACACATGGAAAAACCACAGATGCTGTAAAAACAGAACCTTTATCACTTCATGTGGAGGTTGTGTTCTTGATGCATGTGAAAAGGACTTGGCCATATCCCAGAAATTACTGAAGTTAAAACAAAAGTGACCTTCCCCATAACTATCCCTGGGCAAACCTCCTAATGAGCAGAATCATATCAGCTCAATTGCTAAAAAATAAATGTGTGTGAAACCATTCATATATCATTCTGCAAACATAATTGGTTTTTCAGATTGTTTTCCTGTAGTCTAATAAATGATGAGAAAAGACCACAGAGACTTAGCATGTCCTGTACCTTGTTTAAATGTGGCTGGTTTCACCAGTGCCATTTAAAGAGTGTTATAAGACCTCTTTAAAAAGCTTAATTTTCTGGTTATTTTCTGTAAGCTGCTTTAGAAATTACTGAAGGACAATTTAATCCATTTTGAACATTGAAATAGTGTATGTTTTTTAATGTCTATCTTCGTATTTTTTATGGATTATAACAAAGCAGTTAGCATCTAACTGGAAACCTAATTTCTCCAGGAGTAACAGCCTAGGTACTGGAAAATGCAGGCTGCTTTTGGAAAATCATGGTTGATCTTATAAAAATTGTCTCTAAAGGCTGTGCTGTTGGCATCTCAACAAGATTTAAGCTGATAAAATGATTTTTTGGGAAAATGCTGACTGAAATTTCTCTTGAAGCAGTCTTGGACTCTCAAATTGTGAGAAGAATGTAAGAGTGGCCAAGGACAGTATAATTTTCTGTATTTTTTTGAGTTCCTCAGCTAACTCATCTTCTGTGGGATGTAAAGGTTTTCACAATGAGAACAATCAGCCATTGGAGTAATCTCCTGAGAGAAGCAGTGGATTCCCCAACATTGGACAGTTTTAAGATTTGGCTGGACTGGGTCCTCTTGTCTAGACCATGCTTTTACCAAGAAAAGTTGGACCAGATGATCCTTGAGGTCCCTTCCAAATTGATATTCTGTGTTGCAGTCTAAGTATTTCTATTCTTGTTTGAATATTCAACAGAGGTTTTGTTTTCTCAGGAAGAATTACATTACATGATAACATTAATTGTACTACAACAGACAACATAAAGTTTTGGCTTTAAATTTAATGGTTAATACAAAAATGCAGACCAGTGCACATCTTCATAAATTGGCTGTTACAGGTTAGAATAGCACCCCTGTGATTTTGCAGCAATATTCAGGTTACAATAACTGATCTGCAGGCTTTACCAGTAATTTAGACTGTCTCCATTTGCTTCACATTAATGTCTAATGATAAAGTTGCCCAAATAATGCCATCATATTAGTATCCCATTTATGCATTTCCTTAGGCTTTTTTTTTTTTGGTATGGACTGGTCTCTTACACAATCATCTCTAGCAGCTGCCTTTAACCTGTGATTCTGATTTCAAGTAAATACATGAGCTTTTCTTTCAAATTAAGCCAGGGTGAGTTCTGTTCAGCTATTTTCAAACAAAAATTTCTCTTGCAGGAAATGCCTGTTTTCATCTGAGATGATCATGTTCTTTATCTGTTTGTAGCTAAACAGATCAAGTTCTGGAAAAAATGAGGAAAAGAAAGGGAATAAGGGAAATGGGAAAAGTGAATCTGCTTCTGAAGGCGGAAAGACAGCTGTGGTGTTTTCCTTGAAGAATGAAGTTGGTGGATTGGTGAAAGCTCTCAGACTCTTCCAGGTAACGCTTAAAAATTGTTTATGCTGGCTGGACTGAGGACGGCTACCGAGATCAGGCTCTTTGTTGATATAAATCTAATGGACTGTGGCAGAAGGAACAGAGTGCAGCTACACTCGCTCTGCAAAACTGAATAAAAGTAACCTAAAATTTTTTGGACCATTGAACAAAGCATTTTGGGCTTGTGAAGGGTTTTCTGGAATAAAGTTTGACAGTGATGCTGATGTTCACATCATTCACTTCAGGTTTCTGACGTGATTTCCAGCACTGTAAATTAGATTTGAAGTTGTCTGTGCAGGCCACAATGAAAGGAGGCACTTTCAGAGAGAAGTTTGGAATCTAAGTTACATACAATCAGGTGGTGCTGGTGGCAGCCTTGCTTGGTCTTGAAATTAGAGACACCTTTAAGTGCTTGCAGGGTCAGGGTTTTATATGTCTAACTGAAATGTAAATTGTGAAGTATTGGTTCCCACACAGATTGCCATGCAATCAGTGCTGTCCGTCAGACTCCTGGTCAGAATGCTTGGAGACATGTCTGAGGATAGTTAAAGCAGTATGATACAAGTCTGAGGTTGTTCAGCCTGTGCAGTGCAGTGAAGAGAAAGTTAGGAGGTGGCTTGGAGCCTGCCTCTCAGGTCAAACCATCAGAGGGATGTAACTGTGGGCGTTACCAGTCCTCACTCATAGTAGCTGGCTCTGGGAAAAGATTCCCAGGGCTGGTGTAGATTAGACACGTAGATTCTCCAGCCAAGAAAAAGAGGTGAGTTAGACCCACAGGAGGGAGTCTGCCAGGAAGCAGAGTGTTTGACAAAAAGAGCGGAAATCTAAGGTGAATGAACAGATGTTGCAGTAGGAGTTGTGTTTTCAATGCAGCTTTTCTCCAAGGGTTAAATGTCTAACTGCAGCTCTGGCTGAAATGCTTGTATGGGTTCATACCTGAAATTTTGGATTTGCACATCTGCTACCCCTTCTAGGCATAAAACTCACTCTGGTCTCTTAAAATGTGTCTGGAAGATGTGGCAGGGATATCCACCCACATTTGCGTAGTCACTCAACAATTTGAGTTCTGAAGGGGAGAGTGCAGGGTTTTGTTCTCTAGTTAACCTAGGGAATACAAAATTGAATTTGTTATGTGATTGGGTTGCTACACCATATACACAGTTATGGAGCATGCCAGTGAAAGAACTGTATATATATACCCAGAGGTGTAAAACCAGACACTGCTGGTTGGCTGTACCAGAGGAGACCTCCACCTGAAATGGACATTTATGTAAAATACAGATGGGAAGTGGAAGTACAGACACGAATTTCTTCCCATTTGGAAGACAACTAATGTTTTATTGGCTTCATTGAGTAAGTGCAAGAATAGTTGTGAAAAGTAACAGATAGTTTCTGTCTAGCAAGAAAAAGGAAATTTGGAGTCTGTAGAAGGTCAGTTATGTTGAGATGAGAGCAGCTATCTAATCCAGCCTCCTGTTTTGAAGCAAGGCTATCACACTAGACGAGGTCAGCCATAGCACATTATAGTTATCTGTCATTGTATGATACCCTTGGCAGACCAGTAGTTGTGGTTGGAGAGAGAACCTATAGGAAAGTTTTCATGCTAGAAATATTTACACTGATGCTTGTTGCATGATTTGTGTTTGATGGGGACATTGCAATAGAGAATATATTGCGTTAGATTTTAATTTTATTACTATTAACACTTCATGTTATTGATAATTGCACAGTAGATAGGTGACTGATACAGCCGCTGATACAGGTGACTGATATTTTTTTGATGTTCTCAAAAAAATAATTTCTTACTCATGTAGTAAGGTGCATAAAGTAGTACATGTTTAATAACATCTGTTTAAAGAAGCGCACTCAATTATATTTAAATAACATTATTATTATGCAAATTTCCCACTAAAATTTCATTAGAATTTATTATTTATAGCAAAGATAAATATAAAATTGCATTAAATAAAAAAAAATTGTCCTCTGTAAGAGACCGTCTTGGTAGATAAAATGAAATGATTACTTGGCTTTCTTCATTAAAAATAATAATTTTATTTTTACTTTCCATGTAAGATTTTTTTTGTCATCACTATTTATTATGTGTCACTAACTAATTCTGTAAATAGAAAAGGGAGTACTTTCAATAAAAAGGCCTTTTATTAACTGGAAAAACTTTCCTGAGGAATATGCCACCAATTGCTCTTCCAGGTATGTCTGTATTTCATCTGTTATTTCATCTTTCTACAGGAAAAACATGTGAGTATGGTTCATATTGAATCACGAAAATCAAAGAGAAGGAATTCAGAGGTGGAAATTTTTGTGGATTGTGACTGCAGTAAGAAGGAATTTAATGAACTAATCCAGTTGCTCAAGTTTCAAACTAATATAGTATCTCTCAATCCACCAGAAAACATCTGGACTGATGAAGAAGGCAAGGCTGTTTTTGTATCACTTGGTTTAGACACTGACAGACATTTTGCACAGGTATCTCTGTGATCTTGCACTCCAGTACCTTCAATTTGCATTCTGTCTCCTACAGATCTCGACTGTGTCCCTTGGTTCCCCAGGAAGATCTCTGAGTTAGACAAATGCTCTCAGAGAGTTTTGATGTATGGATCTGAGCTGGATGCTGATCACCCAGTAAGTGTAACACAAAATTTTCCTGTAGATAATTTGTTTGGGTTATTTGGCAGTCAAATAAAAAGTCTGTTGACTACTGATTGTTTTCAGAAGATGAGGACTGGTTTCTCTTCGGTAGTTTCAGTGAATTCGTTTTCCTTTTCTGTAGAAGAATACAGAAACTCCAGAAAACTTATTCATTTTTTAACAAGTATATTCTCTTTTGTACTGCTTGCATTTTTTAAAAAAAATAATTGGTTGATAGAAAGGTTTCAAACTTTAAAGAGTTTAGATCAATATGGCCTTCAGTTCTGCCAGAAGTAGCTCTTAGGTAAGAATTGCTACTGTCAATAGGTGTCAGAGAAGAAAGAATTATGAAGGAAATATTTGGCGCTCAGGAGACAATGACAAGATAAAACAGAGAAATGTGTTCCTGTTTTTGATGAATGCAGCAGATGGGAAGGTGTCTCTCGTTGTTTCCTGACTTTGGTGGCAGGAGACAAGCCTGCATACACAAGCTGTATCTGTAGTAATGCCAAATGCTCAATGCAAAAGACAGAAAAAGGGGTTTGTTATTGTTTTATTTCTTGTGGCTAATGGCTATAAATGCTTAACCTCTGAGTCTTTAGATGGCAGATGATTGAAAGCATTTGTGTTAAAATATTTTCCCTTTCTATAAATTCAAGTTTCTACCTCTGAATGGCTTGACTGAAAGATACTGGTGGTAGGTAGTTGTATTAATTCCTAAAATAGGCTGGATTAAACTGGTATTGTCAGAAACTTCCAGCTGAAAGGAAGTAGGCAGTGAAGTAAGATATCTGACCATAAGACTGTCTTGTAATAGAATCAAATTAAACTCCTACTGTAGATGATAGTCTCCTTTGTTTTTTGTTGCACACATTTTGTGCTGTGGTGGGAGCTCAGGCACAGATTCTCACTCCTGTGCACACAAGCCAAGTGGACACCATCACAAAGCTCCATGGCAGCCCCACTGTCTCTGGTGTCAGCTGCCCACATACCAGCCACAATCATCTTCATCATCACCTTCATTTGTTCCCAGACTCCTCTACCATGTGGGAGCCCTTCTCATACTGAGGGCCCATAGTCAGGGAGCATGTTCCTGGATCCTGGTTTCTGCTATGTACTTTTTGATGACAAACTAGGATTTAATTCACATTTTCTCAGAAAGAAAAAGCCTGTTGATTATCTTCAACCATTAACCATAATTTGGTTCAAGCAGAACTTGTAGTGACAGCTCATTCCAGCTTTGAGTTTATGGCTGTGACAGGCCATTAGATACTGTTTTATGTTCTGAGCTGGTACCCTCGTTAAATACTTGAGGGCTCTGCTGAAAATTTGTCCTCAGTTTTACAGAAAACAAAAAAAGACACTTGCATTATATGAATATATATTTTACACTTGGGACAATTCTTACAAACACAGTTTACACACAATTTGTCAGCCTATGCAACATGCTAGATGTTAGAGATGGGTTAAGAACCTTTCAATCTGTGACTGGCCTTTGAAAGGCCACTCCAGGTGCCCTGTTCCTTAGCAGTGGCATGTAGGTGCCAGAGGACCAAAGAGAATTAACCTCTTACAGAACCTGTAACAATAGCACCACTTCAGCAGCTTAGCCCTAACCCACTCCACAATGGCTAGTGATTTCAGTCTCAGTTTCACTACACTTGACAGGCTTTTAAGTCCCCTGTGCTGTCTTCCATTACTTTCCAGGTCTCTTGAATGGTCTTCAGCTGAGTAACTCAACATTTATGTCAAAAGATATTAAGGAGACAAGGAGGGTCCCCCAAATTACAGCAACTTTTTGCCAGTCAAAGAAGCTTTTCTGTGTAGGAGCGGAGGTTTGAAGGCTTTCTCTAGTCCTGTGAAATCTTCCCACACTCTGCCTCAGCAGCACAGCTTTGGTTATGGGGCAGTAAAATGTCTTCTGAGTCTTATGGAAGCTCATACAAGTATTTCAAACCAAGCAATGTTATCTTTTCATTTGCTTCAGTGTTTTGTATTTGTCTATGTGAGCAGTAAGGAGAAAAGACATTTTAATTTTCAGCTCTGACTGGGGGAAACTTACAGGCATTTTTCTGGGATGCTAACGGGGGAACTTAGATAACTCTTTACCCTTTTTTATCTTCAAGAGCTTGGCAGTTCTACTTTGAAAATAGTTTACTCTTCTTGTAGTCCAAACCTGAAGTGTCTTTATATTTTATAGGTAAAGAAGAGATCTTGTTCTAATTTTGAATAGCTTAAGGAGCTGTAAGTGGCCAGCATGTGTGTGTTATACAACTCTTTTGCTCTCAATATGGAAAAGGTGTGAGCCTGCTGTAGCCCATGAGGTCGAGCCCTTCCTTTGTAACTCAAACTGAAGCAATATGCCTGCTTGGTGTTGGAGGCTGATGGTTCAGTTCCTACTGTGTTGGTTAAGATGGCAACTGCTGAAATAAGAATCTTCAGAATGAGTTGCATATGATCTTTAGATGCTTGACTCTAGTGAAGAAAGATATATTAGAGAATAGGTAGATTATTGTGCTATGTACCTATGTGTAGATCTCAGTTCAGGTCAAGGAAAACACGAGTGAAATGAAATGACAAAAAAAAAAAGTTTCTCTTTTCAGCATCTTGAATGAATGACTGTACCTGTGCACAAAACTGTCTTGAAAGAACTCCTGTGGAACTCCAGTGAAGAAAAAAAAATCCTTATTTTCTCTTGCAGTCCAGTAGACAGTGTTAATCAAAATAAAATGCAACTAAGTACTAAATAAACACTTTAATGATTTATTTTATAATACTTACAGCTAATTTTGTGTCCTTATTGTAAATTACTCTCTTCTTCCTTGCTTAAGGGATTTAAAGACAATGTCTATCGACAGAGAAGAAAGTACTTTGTGGATGTTGCCATGAGCTATAAATAGTAAGTACTGGCATAATTCTTCCCTGTGCTGCTGACTAGTTAGAATTCATGCTCTACTTAATTCTGTAGGATGAAGTTTAACAGTAGACAAAGTCATCCTTTAAACTTGGACTAGTTTAGTGTAGGCTATAAATTACAAATCTGATGCTTGGAATCCTGTTACATTTTTGATACAGCTACAGGCAAGTCAAGCGTTTGAAAGGCCAGCACTCTCTCTGTAACATTTAATTCACAGCTGCTTAAACTTTAGAAAATATTTTACAAATATTTGCATGTCTTACTGGCAAACTGCTGCACTGCTGAATCACACATATCTAGCATCCTTACATAGTTGGAAGAGCTCACTAAACCCCAAAATTTTTATTTTCTTTTGATGCACTTACTATACTGGGCCGAGGCCAATCATATGAGGCTCAACAAACCAGGTGCCAGGACCTGCACTTGGGTCTCAACAACCTGCAGTGCTGGGAGAAGATTAGCTGGAAAGCTGCTCAGTGGAAAAGGATTTGGAGGTGCTAGTTGGCAGCCTCTGACCATGAGCCAGTGTGTGCCCAGGTGGCCAAGAAGGCCAATGGCATCCTGGCCTGTATCAGAAATGGTGTGTCCAGCAGGACCAGGGCAGTGATTCTCTCTGTGTACTCAGCATTGCTGAGGCAACACCTTGAATCCTGTGTCCAGTTTTGGGCCTCTCACTGTAAAAAGGACATTGAGGTGCTGAAGGGTGTCCAGAGAAGGGCAATGGAGCTGGGGAAGGGGCTGGACCACAAGTCTGATGAGGAGCGGCTGAGGGAGCTGGGGTTATTTATCCTGGAAAAAAGAAGGCTCAGGGAAGACCTTATCACTCTCTACAGCTGCCTGGAAGGAGGTTCTGTGAGGTGGGGGTTGACCTCTTCTCTCAGATAAGTGACAGGATGAGAGGAAATGGCATCAAGCTGTACAAGGGGACGTTTAGATTGGATATTAGGAAACATTTTTTTATTGAAAGGGTGGCTGGGCATTGGAGTAGGCTGCCCAGGGAAATGGTGTGATCACCACCCCCAGAAGTGTTCAAAAGGTGGTTGGATGTGGCACTTTGGGACAAGGTTTTTTGGTGAACGTAGCTGGGTTAACAGTTGGACTTGATGATCTTAGAGGTCTTTTCCAACCTTAACAATTCTATGATGCTACTGGACTGCAAAATGCCATTTATCAATTTTGCCAACATAGCTCCTAATTTCTTAGAATTTAGTCAGTGCATTTCTACGTAGTTCGAGAAGCTGGTGGCTGTGCACAAGTACACTACAAGTGTTTTCTCTTTCTGGTTTTTTTTTTTTCCCATTTCAAGTCAGTATTTTCAATTTTCTACAGTTCCTGGAAGTTAAGAAACTTTCTGTTCTACCTACAAACACCTACTGTGTTACAATTTTCTTGTCACAGAAGCACTCAACTAATTCTAATCCTACTCTAGGTTTTATTTGCAACAGGTTTAAGCCCTCATTCTCAAGGGAAAGAACATATTAATTTCATGTTCTTTTCCATTTTCTTCTCCACACTTCTTCAGGTCTTTCATTTTTTCTCCTTTGAGATTTCTACCTACGTGGTTTAAGAATATGAAACGTGCAATTTTTTTTCCACTTATAGGAGGCACATCCTGTCAGGAATCAAGTCAAAACTGAATTTTTGAAGGTTTCTCAGTATAAGGCTATTATACAGCCTGCAGAAGGCTGGGGGGACAGAAGGATTAACTCTGCTTTGTGACCATATAATTCTGATTATATTTCTCCTTTACTTTTGTCTCGTGTTGGTCATTAAGCTATTGGCAGCCTTACACATGTGTGGGTGCTAGCGTTCTTTCTCCTTTCTTTCTGCCCACAGTGGTATTTGCTTAGCTGGGTGCTCATGACATCCATCTAGCACACTGAGCTGCTGCCTGCTGGAGCAGGTGTTTATTGGTAGAGAAGTTCGCTAGGCTGCCCAGGTGAGCTCTGAGTTTAGCCAGCTTTCAAATGTAAATTGAGATAGCTTTCTTGTCAGTATGTTTATTTACAGCTACTTGATTTTTTATCTTTCTTTTAGTCTAATGCTTGCAGTGAAGTTAGTGCTTCTTGCCTAGCATTTATTGCAGTGTGGAATGTCAAATGGCTACCTGTGGATGAGGGCAGGCTGTGTGTGCTCTTAGGCTCTTTCAGTGAGATAGTTCTCCATTTATCCATGATGGTAGCAGTAGTGCCGTGCATTTCACAGCTGCTAACTTGCTGGTGAAATCTTCCTTCCTTCTCCCTCTGAGGTGCCTAAGTGCTGGAAAGGTGATGCAGCTTGCTTACTAAGCAGAAGTTGGTCTCTTGCTTCCAAGTGTGGGTTTTTTTCCCACCCTGAAACCAGAAGAGAAACATGTTTTGCAAAATAACGTAAAGTAATCCTGCATATTTCCAGGAAATAAAACAAATAAAGGAAAGGAAAATATTTTCCTTCTTTAGATTTTGAAGGCTTAAGAACATTTTTGCAGGCACATTACAAAAATTACACAATCCAAACCAGAGGTTATTTGAGGACCAGATCTTGCACTTCAGCAAAACTGCTCAGATGAACTCCTTCATTCTACTCATCTTTTCAAGCCTTTAAAAGATTTCAAATTTGTCCTATTATTGCATGCAGAAAGAAAAGAAGAGGCTTCAAATACTCTTAGCCAGGGACCAGAAAAAGACTGGGAGACCAGTGCTTAGGGCAGTTACCTAACACGTGTCAAAATCTCATTCATACTTCAGGTCTCCTGCAGTGGTTATCCTTACCCCCAAGGCCGTGCTGTATCTATTGGTCTGTGCAGTCTGTCTCTGGGTACCCATGGAGAGATAGCCCAGGGAGACACCCCAGCAGCCTGCTGCAGCACAGCCCAAGCCATGCTGGGGAAAGGCAAATCAGCTCAGGGAAGACTGTGCTGCTACAGCTGGGCTGTTTCTGCTACCCATGCTAGGGAGCTCAGAGTTACTATAGATGTCTTGACACTACATCACAGTCTCATCACACTCTCTTCAGTTGTCTAATGACTACTTGTTTCTACAAAAAGAACAGCTCTTTTACAAGGGCTGCTTTCCTTGGAGATAAACACCTCTCAGTGTCTTCCAGGCAAGTGACCTTCCTAATCACTTACTGACGCTGGATGTGTTTCTACTTTTCATTTTCCATTGTAAAA
Source organism: Eulacestoma nigropectus (assembly GCA_013397775.1). Lineage (NCBI taxonomy): Eukaryota > Metazoa > Chordata > Aves > Passeriformes > Eulacestoma > Eulacestoma nigropectus. The sequence continues at coordinate 578,882 of VZTE01006155.1, read as the reverse complement.
AAACCAACAACCCACACTTGTTTCCTTAAAAAAAAACCAAACCAAAATGAAGAGATTTGGTTGCAAGGAATTGGCTCCATAAAAAGTTGAGTTGAAAATCCCAGATCAGCATTTCCTTTATGAATTGCTACTGTTCTATAGTGGTAGATACTTTGCTTTGCTTGAACACAAAGTGGTATCTGTAATGGTGAGAGAGAGACAGAAACATTACAAAGTGAACTTGGAGAAGCAGATATTTGCTGGACCTGGGTGTTAAAGGAAAAGACATGTTAATAGAGCACAGCAGTGAAGATCAGCTGTATGAAATAAATGGACCAAAAAATCCATAAAAAACCATATTCCTCCCTCCTTCACTTAGCTGCTATCCTAAAGATAGTGAAAATGTGTTAATCTTGCTAATTAGTCCTTTGAGACTGATTAGGGTTTGGAAAAGTGTTGAGAAAATTAAATCTGGAGGAAACATATGATGTTCAATAATATGAGTTGATAGCTCATGACCGTGGCAAAATGGAAAGACCCTATTTTAACAAGGAGAAATAAAAATTCAGATTAGGTTATCTTGTAGAGTCATCTTAGCCACAAGGAAACTGGTTATGCAGGTTGGCCATTTCTGTGATTTATTGAAATGTTTGAGTGCAAGGTGGATCTTGCTTGTTGAAATAAGAAGGTAAGAAATATGAAGTTTGCAGAGCTGAGGGAAAAAGGCATAAATCCTCCCACAAGTCTGGCTGCCTTGATTCTCTCTATAAAGAAAGCAGTATCCTGATCAGCTGGAAATAAGATCAGCTCTCCTAGGCATAAAGCCTATTAAGGAATTAATGTTCAGTGAACCTTACTTCAGTACTAATGAATTAATTGAAACAATAACTAAGTTATAAACCTTTTAGTGAGCAGTGAACAAGCTTCAGATCCTTGATTGTGTTTATGCCTTTCTAGTGACAGGCTGAATAGAAACATGAGTTTTTCCAGTGGTAGAACATATCTTCCTCATTGATGTGCCAGTGCTGACCCATACTGGCAGTATCCATAGTAGAGGTCAGGCCTAAGGAAAAGGGATGAGGCTGGGTATTCTGGCAAACACAAGTGGATGGAGTAGCAACCTGCTTGTATCTGTCGTGTATAGTACCATTCAGAATAGCTGTGCTATGCTTTCCATGAGCTGGCAGGCAGCTTAAAGCTGATGAAGTGTTAAGGGGGAAGACAGATACTAGACCCTGAGGGACTGTCTCCCACTGCAGGATGGCACAAACCCAGAGCGGCTTCTGTGGATGAGAAATACTTCACTAAATGTGTTGCAATTCTTGTCATGTCTGCGAAAGTGGCTGACAGGGAACTGGTGCATGTATTGGATATTCAGCAGTCCTTGCCAAGTGCGAGTACCTCATACAAAGTTGCCTTTGACTGACAGATAACTGCCATGGATCAAAATCCTTTGATATCATGAAAGGCAAGGGGATTAAATGGTAAGTTTTCAATAAAGATGAGGGGACAACCACAATGAATGCAGGGCAGATGATCCTCTCTCGTGCATGTAGGGACTGCACAGCAGCAATCAAATGTGACATGAGGGCTTATTCCTTGTTATCTCGTACAGTAGAGAGAGGATTATGAATTGGGCAACAACCACCAGCAAAAGCCCAGCACTGCAGTTCTCCTGCTGCAGTGGAGTTCCCCGTGCCTGATATGCCTGTTCAGCTGCTCTTTGTGTTGCTGGGGAAGCTGCAGCACTGGGCTGGGAGTGCCCACATTGCCAGCCCTGTGGCAGGAGAGTGAGAGATCAGGACTGATGGAGAGGAGGAGGATCTTGTGAATCCCTTTGCCAATCTGTACATAATTATAGTGCAGCAGAAGAAGATGCCTGCGGAGAAGGCAGATTGCAGAGATTGCATATTCTAGATTGTGAATGTTAAATCCAGAGCAACATTATAACATTTCTAGGGGGAATTAATGACATGAGATGATGGCCCATGACCATGACGTGGGAAATTCCTTACAGCTAAATGCAAAGTAGTGCAAGTAGAAAGGAGCTCTTTGCAACGTTCACATTGTCAGTCGGTTTTGAATTAACTGTAACTACTCAAGGCAAATCTTGGATGTCAGAAACAGATTTGTGGGTACCCTGGAAGGCTCCTGCTTTGCAATGTCTGTACATCTGTCCCCTGTGCAAGGGGGAGGGGGCAGAGGAACAGAGCAGAATTAAAACAAAAGGAGAGATGTATCTAAAGGCTGAGTTTCACTCAGGCTGGGCTGCTGGCTCTGAGATGAGCTTCCTCCTAATGTACTCCTGCATGAATTTGGGCTTCCAAACATATCTGCACATGTAAGCAACAGTCTAAGCAATAAATATACATTTTTAAATTCGATGCATACATTTCTAAGCATTTATGTAATTGCCTAGTCTTCACCCAGCATTTGATGCTGTGTGAATGTTATGTATTTTAAAGAATGGATAGAGAACGCAGTCTGCTGAAGTTCTTACTGAATCTACATGTTAGACTGAATCAAGATCTTCAGCTATCCACTTGTCAATAAGTGGAAAAATAGTAGTCTAATATAGGAACATGGTATATAAGAAATCCATCTTTCTACTATGATATGTACTAAGATTAAGAAATAATACAATTGTTTAGTAAGAAACACAGTTCTTGGGGAAATGATAGAATATGTACATTATAGCATCAAGAAATAATTCTAAGGAAGAAGCATCAAGCTATCAGTTTAAGAGAGTTCAAATAGTTTTAATAGTCTCATTTGCCTTTATTTAAATAATAATTTTTTGTGGAAATATTGCTATCTACAATCTGTCTACAGTCTGGTTGTATTCAGGTGCATTTTGTTTTTGTTTCTGTTTTTTTTTTTTTTTTTCTACAGTGGTCAACCCATTCCCAGAGTGGAGTACACAGCTGAAGAAGTTAAAACTTGGGGGGTAGTATTTAGGGAACTCAGTAAACTCTATCCCACCCATGCTTGTCGTGAATATTTAAAAAACTTTCCTCTGCTGACCAAGTACTGTGGATACAGAGAAGATAATGTGCCTCAGTTGGAAGATGTTTCTATTTTTCTTAAAGGTAAGATTCATATTTGGTTTCTCAATGGATAAGAATTTCATGAAAACACTCCTTTTTTTTAGTATGGAATACAAATTATGTTGAATGAAAAGACTCACAGCGTTGTCTGAAGTATCATTCTGGTTTTGGTGTTCTCTGTGGCAGAGTTTTTTGAGTCAAGACAGTTTTATGTAGGTATTTGCAAGTATGAAATGCAGAGAAATTAATCAGCTGAACATGTAAAGCGTGATGTTATCTTGTACAGGGAGAAAATCCTTTGGTACGGTGAAAAAGAAGAGTTGAGTTAGCGCTGCTCTCTCATTTCCAGAGATAAGCACAGATAACCTCCTGATAACCCCACTGGGCATCTCCCAAATATCCAGGCAGGAAAAAGAGGGAGTCAAATGCCAAGATAACTGAATTTAAAGAGGAGAGAAGGTTTGGCACACTGTTGTGTAGCCTGAAGACTATGAGGCTTTCCTGACTGCTCAAGACCTCATGAAGTTAGAACTTATATTTGTATGTTGAAAAAGATATGTTGGACATCATAGGTGATGTGGTGCTTCTCTTTAATTTTATTTTTTAAAACATCAGCGAAACATATTTCAGGTTGAAAATAAATTCTTATTTTTCATTTGTAATGGAAATGTATCCCCTATGGAAAATGTGGCAGATGTGGAGCTGTTGTTTTTAGCTCTAGAGAAAAGTCATCAAAGAGTTGATTTAAGATTTTAATTTCTCCTCAAAGGTCCCTTCAGATACTTGTATTTGTTCCTTTAACTTCAGGAACTAAAATATTATAAAGGTGGGTGTTTGAAAAAAAAAAAACGTACGTGCTGGTAAGAGAATAATTAGCAAAGCATTTTGTCCAAATATATATATGGAAAGGCTAAAGGAAATATAGATTTTGTAATGACAGGCTTACTTTCCTCAGTCTGTGCTTCATCCACAATTCTTGTTAGTGAAAACCTGCATTTGCTAATAGCTGACTCATCATTCTTTGAATTTGCTTGTGTCCTTCTGGGTCTCATATATTGTGTTACGGTCTCTAAGGAATGATGTCAAATTGTATAGATTTTTAATCCCTAGCTAGAAATTGATAATCTCACACTTCTTTCAGAAATATGTTTTCAGCCTACATGGAACAGGTAGTACTATCTGTTGCAGAAAAACTTTAAACATTGTTCTGTAAAAACTTTGAAAGAATAAAGAACTAATTTTTGAGAGAAACATGCTTTTCAGAGTCTGAAACTCTTTCATTCTGGGACTTATCTGACAAAGAAACATTGTTAAATATTTAAATGGGGACCTCAACTATAAAAATCACTATTTTATTGACACAAACAATATTTTATCTGTAAAAATAAGGACAGATTTATTTTAATCCTCTTCTGTTCTGTTAGTTTTTTAACATATTTTGTGTATTTTCCAATATGGAAACTTCTCTCCCATTCACTACCAGACGTAAAAGTTTTAAGAACATCGCTTATGGTACCTTAGCACTTTTTTTTCTAGACAAAGATATTCAGACCAACTTTGAAATACCTCCAGCTGTTTTCATTATACATATGCTAGCAATGCAAAATACTTCTTGTACGGAATAATTGAAAATTATGTGTAGTGATCGTCAAGATTCTTTGTGTCATGCTTCTGGTAGAATAATTAACAACAGATCTGTCACCAGAAACTGATACAGTGATATATGTAATGTGGTCTTTTATTATCTCTTTCACTTCAGAAAGGTCTGGCTTCACAGTGAGACCAGTTGCTGGATACCTGTCTCCCCGTGACTTTTTAGCTGGCTTAGCATACAGAGTCTTTCACTGTACTCAGTACATACGGCATGGCTCAGATCCCCTCTACACACCGGAACCGTAAGTTGCTGCATTTGCTTTGGTACTGAAAAAAATATGCTCACTGGTTTCTAAAAAAAACCGATTGAATTTGCCAAAACTGAAAAGAGGAACCTTCCTACAAAATGTGACATTCTTCTCACGCTGTTGACGACAAAATCCTTCACACTGGCGAGCCATAATTTAATTCAAAGACTTTTTTGTTGACTTTTTACAAGGGTCTCAAATAACTGGGTTATTTATATAGTAGGTCAGAAACACTATTTAGGTTATATTTCAGTGGAAAACGGACTTTTCACCTAAAAATTTTGAAAAAGTGTCTAAAATTTTATTTTCTGCTGGACAATTAGAAAGAAGTTGTGGAAAAAATCCCCTCGAATCTCTTGAAAAAACCCTGCTTTTAGAATTTTAATTTGGTCTTCTGTGTTCCCATTTTTATTTTTCTTTGGACTAGGTTCCACAGCTGAACTTCATTTCTCTCCTATAACACAACACAAGCAATACATGGGGCACTATTCTCTTACCAAGAGAGAACATTAGCTATGAAACTTGTTACAGGGAAATTATGACAGAAATAAGAAACACTTTAATTATGACTTTTATGGGACAGCATTTCAGCTTTTCCAAAACAGGATATTGTGAGTTAGTAGGTGTCTTTTTGAGGGTCCGATGCTTGTCAAGCACCAGTATGCCACGGCCTTCCTAGAGAGAGTGTCCTGCAGAGAACAACTCTTCTAGGGGCGAGGCAAGCCCTCCTAGACAGTGGGTGATCTCAGCAAGTGTAGCGATTTCTCAGCTACAAGTGATTCCAGCTCTTGTGATTCAGCTCTTTGCAAGATCACCCGAGGCAAACTCGGGGACAGAGAGACAGGAGCCTCGTATGGCAGTTCCACAGAGGGAGCCTTTATTGTCCAGCCACCCTGCGAAGGGGAGGCCAGGGACGAGAACTCCCTGACTCAGGGCAGACTCAGGCCCCTTTTTATGGGGAAGGCAGGGGGTGGGGTAGAAACCAATTAGCCAACTGGATACAAGGTATTGCCATAGGGGAACGAAGCATGCTGGGGTTGCTCGCTGTAACCTAGAAGTGAGTTGCTGGAGACAGTGTCCCTTTGTGCCCTCAGGCCTCTCTTCTCCCAGGGAGCACAGACGGCTCCTGTGCTAGAAGTTCACAGTCCTCTACAAGTAGGAAATATTTTGGCATATGGTCTTTTGATGAAAAGTGAGGGGAAAAGAAGATCAAAGAAATTGCACATCTTGTCTTGTGTTGCACATATTGTGTTCTGTGCAGAAGAGCACATGTAATTTAGATAATATGGAGGTAGTTTTACCAAAGGTATCTGCTGATCTTGTAACCACAGGAATGACATTTTTGCAGTGAATCAGTCATCAGGCAGTTAACATGAATTTGTAGCTGTGGTTTAATCAGCTTGGACTATTTGAGTGTATTTGATTTTTGTCCAAATTTACACAAAAGATTCATACATATATCTTCAACTTCAGTCCTGTAAACCTTTGGACTCATGCCTACGTTTGATTTCATGAATCGACTGCCAAAACCATGGAGTAATATTTTTGAATATAAAAGGTTTCATGGCACAGTATACTAAGCTGCATCTAAAAATGCTGTAGCTTTATTCTGGCAGGAGTCAGCAGGTGGTGCTGTTAGACACTTAGCTACCTTTTTCCTCAGCATCTGAACTTGGCAAAGTACTTGCTGAAATGCTCTGAGGCTAGTTTTGTGTGTGGGAAAGGAGGTGGTGATCCCTGAAGGAATTCAGTCACTTCTATAAACTCTGTAATTAGAACTTTAATCTCTTAAATTTGTAGGTAAATTGATACAGTATAAAATCTTGAAAGAAGAGCTTGGATGGAAGGAGGACTGAACCTCTTCTGGTCTATTTAAAAATATCTTTAGATATTTTAAAAAAAAAAATGATACAAAGGAAGTACCAGGCATTGCATCAATGATTTCCTCTCCTGTGGGAAGCCAGTGTTTCAGACTGCAGCATGCACCAGTGTTCAGCAAAAGAATGATGATATTTATTAACTTAGTACAAACTAGAAGAATATTTTCATCTACTGATAAGAGATTTAGGTACATAACTCCAACAGGATAAAGGCAATAACATCTTCCAGGAAGCAATTAAGTGTGCCTGTGCTTTTCCTGATATTCTCTGGTTCATTGATTTGTGTATTTGAGAGCCCTGTAGTTTTCAGGATGCTGCTTACTTTCAGAATTATGCAGTGGATAATAGCTGATCCATAGTAGTAATGGCAGCTGCTTTTTTTGTAACCTTTCTGGTCATGCTGTCTGGAAAGTCACTGGGTAATAATAACAGTTGCATTAGAATGAAGGTTTTTATTCCTTATGTGGGCTGAACTTAAAATACAGGTTATGGTCTTAACACCTCTAAATATGACTAACAGAGGATTTAAACTGTCATTTTCTAATGATGTTATACTCTCTTCTTGCAGACCTACTGGTTCACATTAGCTGAGTAATGTGTACTGACTATCAGGAACTCCATAGGAAAATTTTGAAAATCCCTTTTAAAATGTGTTTAGGTTTTTTTCTGTAACATAGAACACACAGTAAGTGTTACCAGAAATGAAAGCCTGGTGCTTTTTTGAGTGGACAGCTCTTCATCTTCTGCAGTAGCTGCAATGCCCTGAGATCTCCTGGTTGATATATGGGGCCATAATGAGATTTGCTGCAGGTCCCTGGCTGGTGAATGTTGCATTTCAATGACAAAAACCTGGTAAAAATGCTCCCTTTGACTTCAGTGGGCTTTCCGTCAGATTTAACACCCAGGCTATAGAGCTAGATACAAATTAGAGAGTTCATTTGGTTGGATCCGTATCACTACCATATGCATTTTAAAACATATTTCTTCCCGATTTTAATTATATTTCTACAACATTCACAGAGCTATGTAGATTTCTTCTGCTCTACTAACTAATTTACTCCAAGAAAAATCTTTTGCTGTGAAAAGTGCATTACAAAAATCTTATTTTCTCTGAGCAATGTGTGTGAATAAATTAAAGGAACTTAATTATTTTCAGAATAAGACAAAACAAAAGAATCATCCTTGGTAGTTAAGCGAAGAATTATATTGTTTAGACTATCTATAAAGGGCCAGACTGGCAGCAAAGCTAAGAGACTCCAATGACAATCCCAAATGCTGGTTTATGTTTCTGCCGGAAAGATTTTGTGGATTTGGGTTTTTTTTGTTCAGATGCTTTTTGCTTCAAGCTCCCCTCTTTATAACTGCACATTCAAAATACTACTTTGCATAGTTTTAATGGAAGAATCTACAAGCCAAAGGCATGAGGGAAATATCTTCTGCCTCCTCATTCTCTTCCCCTTGCCAAGAGAGACAAGTTAATGGGATTAGACTTTGTTCTCATTTTATCTGCAAGGGTGGACATAACCAAGACCATGTGTCCCAGTGCAGAACTGGGGATAAATCATCTTTGCTTATTTGTTTCTGGGGGCTGTGATTTCAGCACAGGGAAACGGAGATGTAGACACTCTCTCAGGTGCCAGTAGTAGTGATGTTGCTGTAGAAGCCTGCCTACAGGCGAATGTGCTTACCTGGAGCCAGGAACTTGGAGCCAGTTTCACTGTATCTTCTTTGCTTCTGCTTGAACTACTGATACAAAGCTAAGTATGTCTGGGCTGATATAGCATAGCACAGATGCTCATAATTAGTGTCCGTTTGCCCCGTGGAGGTAAGAATTGGTGTGCATGGACATCCAGAGAATGGGCTTTTTGGCCCAGTTTTATGTTGGAAGTTGATGGTCGGAGAAATCACGTTCCTCCAGTGACTTGCTTGGTACTGGGAAGTGGTGTGCCTGTCAGACTGCAAATTACATTTTCCAGCTGTCCTTTGCATTGTTAGTGAGCTCAGTCTTGCAGGAGATGATAGAAGAAATTGTTGTGACTAGAACTGAATTAATTAAAGAAGGGTCTTTAGCTTTGATGATTATCCAGTCAAGTGATGCAAACCACATCCTGAACAAAGAAATGGAGGCATGCTGAGCTAACCAATTTTGCCAGTCTGAGTTCCAGTGAGAAAGGGACTACCATCTAGGCTATGGGTCTTGTTGAATGAATTACGTATGAAGTTGGCTTAAACTTGTCACACCCAAGTTCAGAGTGGTGCTTGTCTCACCAAAAAAGTGTGACTGTCATATGAGCAAGAGTTGCTCTGCATCTGTCAGGAAGACCGTTTGGACTGAGAAGGAAGATTTGTATGTGGCCCTCCAGTATTGGAACTGTATTTGATATGCTTTTGGTGAGGCAAACTAGGAATACCAAAACTTTTAATCTTCATTTGTATATTCAGAAACTTCTATTTACTACTGTCGACCTTCACATTATTGGTTCAGACTTCTTGGTGAAGATACTGAGTAAGAAGACTTTAAGTGATATAGAGGGTTGTTTTTCTGTTCATGATTTAACTGAAATGTCATGTTCTGTGACTTTTCAAACAAAAATAGTTTATAAAAGACAAATTGGATGATTTTGGGAAGAAGGCAGAAAACTTGATGTTTTCTCCCTGCCTTTAAAACATTTGTTTACAGCTTAGGGAAAAAAAAAAAAAAAGAGAAATGTCTTTGAAGAGACAAAAGCAAAGGAAATGTCAGATTGGATTTTTAAAGTGAACTTTACTACCAAGTCCATTATTTCCTGCGAACAAATGCAGCAAAACTTTCAGAATTGTTTGAAAGCTTTTGTAGATGATGCATGTGCACTTCCGTTAGCAGTTTTTTGTACACTTATGGCTGCACTTTATCATGACTAACAATGCACTTACAGATGTGAACAGCTGTTATTTTTGAAATTATTTGGATTCTCTGCTTTTTCTGAAATCTGCTTGCTGAAAAGTAGACTGCGTAACAAAAGCACCCAGTAATTGCTGTAGGATCTCATGACTAAATGAGAAATTAAGCACACAGAAACCTCTATAAATATTGCCCCAAATTTCTGGGGGCAAGTGGCAAAATGTTTGATGTGGAGTGCTACCCAGATACAGAAAGAGGAATGGAGAAGAGGAAGAGGGAATGTGCTGGATTTTGATTCATGTGGAGAGAAAAGCTGAAAACTGTACTTGTGGGACATCTGGCTTTCCTCTAGGCAGTTCAGTCTTCATGTCACCAACTCTGAAAGATAGTAGTGATCAGGCTTTTCCACTCAATCTGGAAATGATGAGCAAATCACAGAACTGCTGAGGTTAAATGACATATAGCCTATTTAACAGAAGCAAATGTGTGTGTTTCTACTTGCACATAGAAACCATACACACAGGGAAGAACTAAACTGTAAAAACCATGTTTCATTGTAAGACTTCTCAGGTAGGGGTCAGACCCATGTAAAATGGCTTATGTTGAATTAATTATGGAATTATTATGGTATTAATTTCTATAATGACTCTCTTTTCATTTCCATTCCCTTAGGGATACATGCCATGAACTCTTGGGACATGTGCCTCTACTTGCTGATCCCAAATTTGCACAGTTTTCACAAGAGATAGGACTTGCTTCACTGGGAGCATCTGATGAAGATGTTCAGAAATTAGCCACTGTGAGTCAAAATCTTTTTGTGGCATGCTCTCTTATCTGTCCTCCTTTTTAGCTGATGAACTGATTGTCTTATTAGAGCTGACTTCATTTTCAGGTTCCAGGTGACTATGATGTGACAATCACAGAGCTTTAGGTGTTTTTCCATTGTTTTTAAGGAGACCAAAGCTGTTCACACTAGGTAATCAGTTTCACTTTTTATTTGCAATAATCACCAATTTTCGGGGCTAGCTGAGATGAATTTTGTCTGCTTTAAGGTGCTAGAAACAAGTAAGAAAGGTAAACTTGGGAAGAAAAAAAAAACCAACCTAAAACATTTTGATGTGTGCTCTCATCTCTAGACTGTTATCTCCTCCACAGGTGGCCACTTTTGGCTCTTAGCACTGGTATTTCTGTACTCACTGTTCAGTTTTGCAGCTCTTAATTGTATTGCAGTGTATGATGGATTTTAAGGTGACATTGCATCTGTGCCTGCTGCTACCCTTGGAGAATGCATAGTTACTAAGCCAAGGCTGTGCAGCAGTAGATCTAGATCAAGACCAAGTGCCTCAGCCAACAGCTGGGAGATGGATTCTGTGTTGCATCGAGTGAGGCATAAGCCAGCAGACAGTGTGAACTGTCTGTGTGTTAAAGCTGTCAGATGCTGCTGCGACGGGAGCCTTCATGGCCTTTGTGTGAGGGACCCTGTCAAGTTGTCATGACTCTGCTCCTGACCACCTGTCAGCCATGCTCTATTGCCGTGTTCCAGTAACTTGAATGCAACCCTTTGCATGATGACATAAATTTGTGATTACTGGTCTTTACAACTTGCTTTGTTCAGTTGTATTGACTTTTGTATATTTCCTTTCGTGGATCCTGTTAAAACTAATGCTGCAAATAATTTAAGGAACTATATTGGATTAAAAAAAAAAATCCCTATTTAAAAAGCTCCACATTTAAACATTTTGTCTTCTGAAAAATTCTGTGAGATCGAGCAGGGGAATTGATTACTTTAAAACTTTTGCAGCATACTGCTGCTTTTCTACACAAGAAATGCAGTGGGGATTTAAAGGCTTGGAAATAGTGTTGGATGTGGAGTCAAACTAGGTTCAATTAAACTGTAGAAGTTTTGATGCACTGGCTTAGCAGAGGCTTAGAGTCCTATCTGCCAAAAAAAGTTGTTTGTACCCATTTGCTTGATTTGAATCCTGTAGCCTTCCAGAAGAAGGCACTAAATTTAATCAAACTGGCTTCACTCCTTAGTTAGGCTCAACATCTTGCTCATGGCCAACTCCTCTCACATGATTCAGGGTGCATTCCTTGTTTTTCTAACGGATGTCTGTGGAGAAGAAACTGTTGTTTGTCTGGAGGAATCTTGAAAGTTGAGTGGGTATTTCCACATTTGCTTGGGAGGGACTTAGTAGGAAACAGACCTATCTTGCCACAACATGCAGTCTCAGGAGAAACTACCTGACTGGCTGTCCTTGTAAGTACTTTGAGGAAAATGGTATGCCCAAATATTTCACCCCAAAATAACCTTGGATGACATGGGCCTATTACAGAGGACAAAGTTGGTGCTGGTCTGTTTGGGTAGAGATATTAATATAGAGTGACCTGTGAATATTATATAAATGCTTTTACTCCTCCATCTCACAGAAGTTCCCAGTTATGACTGACTGTGTCATCTGAACAATGAGCTGCTCCTGAATCACAAAGCAAAAAATAAAAGAAGACAGCTGAATCACTTTCCCTTATCACACTGAGAATTTGATATCTGAGTCAAAGTTGATTTCTCCTCCCATGCTGGAAATAGCTCTTTCAGGTGGAAGAGACATTTAGAAAGAGTCTGGTGGTGTTATTTTTTGTAGGAGCACGATGAGGGGCTGTGCTCCCCTGGGGCAGATGCTTGACAAATACGGAGATGTTACTTGCCCTAAAATGTGCAATGTAAACAGCCAACTTGAGAGCAAGTAGAAAGAATATCTCTCAGTGGTGAGGGTGAGGAGGCCAAGAAATTAATTCAGCTGGGCACCAAATGTCACCTGAGGTGCCATTGACTAACTTTTGCAGCGTTCAGTCCTATTTCCATCCTAGATAAAAAACAGACAGACGCAGCAAGCTGAGAAATGCCAGCCAAGAATCTTAACACAGAAAAGCATTGCAGGTTCCAACGAGGCAACTTCAAAGTAAATAGAGAAACAAATGAATGGAGAGAGAGCATGCATATTAATGAGATTGAATCAATATGCCCAAAGCAAGCTTGCCATTAGCATGACCTGTTTCAAAAGATAGTGACATTAAGTGCTGAGCCATTACAGGGAGGACAATGGCTTTAGGAAGAGAGGAAAACACCTCTTAGGAATTCAGACCAGAAAGAGAAAAATTATTACAGGTGATTTCACAATCCTTTGCTCCATTCTGCTCTCAAAAGACACTGTGTATCAGCTTTGATAGATCTGCTCTTTGTGCCCCGTTAGCCCTGAGTTGCAAAGGAAACATCTGATTTTTTTGTCCCTGCAAGGCTGACACACTGGATGTAGAGCAAACTGGAGCCTGGTGCCTGGGCAGACTAGAAGTGTTTGGTAAATTGCAATTAATCATGTCTGTGCAGTCCCACTGAGGGCAGGAATTAAATGGAAGAGCGTTGCAGGGGCCCTGGTGCTGGCCAGCTGGAGGGAGAAGAGTGACTGCAGGGGAAGAGAGCTGAAAAGACATTATGCAAGTTCCCTTCATCCTCTTGGGGTCTCGTAGTCAGATAGGGGAAAGAAGAAAGGAATTGCTTCTGCTTTGTCGTGAGAATGGAATATCGAAAGAGCAAAAAGACTGTCTTTGTCGTGTTTTGTTGAAAGATTCAATTTTCATTTACAATCTTTTAAGAGAGGAAGAAAGAGGAAAGACACAAAAAAAAGGTGACTGAGATTATGTTACTGAAACAGAGGGAAATATTTGCACCAGCCACTTTTTCTCATGGAGTGTGGTATAATGCAGTTAGTGGTTGAGGAAATACAATACTGGGCATGCATATCTGGGTTCTAATTATGATCATCATCATTACTCATGTCTTGTCCTTTTCTGATTGACTTTCTAAAACTGCTTTTGAGCTGGTTTTTCAGCATGTCTGGTCTTTGTATTTTCACATAGTACAGATATAAAAAAAGCTGTCTTTTCTGCTTACCTATCAAACCATAAACTATGGAGAGGATTTGACATGAGGTGTTTCAACTAATTTATATGGTATATCATTTACAACATTTAACAGCACATAACGTAAGGTTTTGTTAGGAAAATTGTACCAAAAATACATCTCGGTTTACATTTCAGTGTTAACTTGTAATTTGTGGACTTGGGAGTTGTCTTTGTAAAGCTGCGAATTGCTGAGGCAGGAACGTGCCAATCTTGCTAATGGCAGAAACGACTCCTGACTCCTACTAAGTTGTTTCAGCACAGCTCAGGTTGCCCCTTCTAGATGCAGTATGTATAGGATGTATTTGGGCAGGTGAAATTCAGTGGGTGGCAGCTCAGAAAAGAGGTTAGCAGAGCGTCATTTTTATGCAGTTTATTGCCAAATCTTTCCACCCAAGAATTTGGTCATTAGGGCCTAATTAGTTGCACTAAGTTTTTTCCCCAGTCATTTCTCACTGGAAGTTACATTTAAACATTCAGTTCTTTACAGCTGTAAAACTTTCACCTTTTCATCTTTCTTGATAATGTTTGTTCTTGTATTTTAACAGCATGGGACAGTAGAAATCAAGAAATTTCTTTAGTTCTTACTGTTCTTTACATGGAAAACCACAAAAATTGCTTCTAAATTTGAAGGAATTGTGTGTGATGAGATCTTGTAAGCGCGTTTCAGGCTTGTTATGAGTCTAAAGGTTTTACCTTGCCAGGAGGATGACTGAGGCTGATAGTTCATTTCTAAGGCTAAGTTTTATTTATCTGTGAATGTATCACAAACAATTTATTTTAAAATTATATACTGGCTTAGAAACAACATTCCAAACCACCTCTCTGTGTTGTGGTAATTCTTGTGACTTTGCTTGCCTGTCTTCCCTCAGAATCTATATTATCTGGTCTTGTTGACATCATTCTAGTCCTTTTCCCATGCTGAAGATCTGGCACATAATTCAGGAAGATTCTCCATTATGTTTGCTGAGGGGGTAACCAGAATTGAAGAAATGGGAGCATTTTGGATAAAGCCTGAGTAGGATTTGGTAACTTAGGGAAGACTTAGCATTCATGGTCTCACTAGATAGAGCAGCCTCTCATCTTCACAAACAATAGATTAGATTTCCTATAGGGGCTATTTGGTACTGCTAGGCTGCAAGTACAGTTTGTGAACTGACTTACTGTCTTCCTCCATGGATGAGCAAATGGAGCTGACAAAAAAATTTGAGATTTTGAACATTCCCACTGTATATCTGAAAAATCAAGACTGCCTGTGTGTTTCTTATTTATAGTTGTGGAATGATTCATAGGGAACTAACCCTCACTGTAAATCTGTGACCAGTTCCCCTGCTGAAGCTATTCTACATATAAAAATACTTGTGTATTGGCCAACTGAAATCTGGTATTACAGCCCAAGAGCTATGGCAGTCACTGAGCATATTGAAATTTAACATTCAACCTCTTCTTAGTCTTTTTTCTGTATCCCAGTTGCATGCCATGTGTGTGTGACAGACACCAAGAGTGAGCACAGTGAGTACTTTAAATCCAGTGGTGACATAATGGAATTTCTTGCAAAATTGTTACTTCCAGCTATACCTGTAGTTAGTGAATAAAGAAGCAGCAGCATGAAGAGCTGGGATATGACTTAAAACTGCTTGAGTAAATTTTGGTGGACTTACAGGAGACATATGAAATTATGTTGATTTGGGCTGTATGTCACTTAAGGGACATGAATCAATTCCCAGGTAAAAGCTAGGATGATAAAGCTGAAATCAGGTAGGATGGATCTCTGTAGACAGACATTGTCCTGCTGTACTATGATCTGTATTGTTCATCAGTAGATGGCCTGGACAATGTTTCTGTTCCTGACTTTGACCAGACAAAACCACCCACACACAAATATATTTGGAAATTGCCCTAGTATGAAACCTGAAACTTTAACAAGAAGCAGAAGTGGAAGCTGATGAAATTTTGTGGCTTTCTTGACCATTACAAAGTCACAACAGGTATGTTTGAATCAGGAGGAAAGGATAACTTACTAATGGATTACTTTGTTTGGTGAGGTATTGCTGGGCTCACTGCCTGCTGCTCTAAAACCGTTCTGTAATTTGTGGGCTTGCTCTGAAAAATGTTCTAATGGAAGTGATAAAAAGTAATGGTCTCCATTTTTAAGGGTTTCTTTCAGCAATACTTTTCGATAAAATAGCTGAAGCACTGATGTGAAGCCCTTCCTACATTATACATAATCAAAAAGGTGGGCAGAAAAGATAGTACATATGTCATAAAACATGTCACAAAACAGGACTAAACGGGAAAAAACCACTGTAGATTTCAGGGATCAATATTTAATAATTTAGAATACTGCAGTGTTCTCCTGAAGTGCATTTTTACAGTCATTCTGTCAGAGATTTTTGGCACAGGAAAAAAAATATCAGCAGAGATATTTAACTAGCTTTAAACTAGCACTCCAGATTGAAGAGTTCCATCGCTGGAATTGGGAGATAATGCTCAATATTTTCTGCAGGAATTGTGGCAGTCTGCTAAGGCCTTTATTCTGTATTTGGAGAGTCTGTTTCCAGGTTTGCATCTGTTCCAAAATTGTTGTAACAATTGCTGTTCTGGTCAGGGCCATGGCTGGTGACTTGTGCCCGTCATAAACAGCTGCTTAGGGGCGATGAAAGAACAGGATGAGCATATCTGATTATTTTCAAACGTTTTCCAAGCTTCTCACCATTCAGGAACTTGGGGAACTCTTGTTCCCACAAATATGGCTTCTATGTATCTAATTATCCTGAAAGGATTTCTGTCCAGAGACAGCTGTTTATGTTCGAAGACACGTAAATTTTTAGTACCTGCAGTAACTTTGTCAATGAGCTCTATGGCTCAGCTATTCACTGTCTGGTGAACTGCCTCATTTTGTTTTTTTTTTTAACCTGATTCCTACTAGGTTTTTGTAAATGAAGAGAGAACGACCAAGTCATCCCTGGAGGCTTTCTATATGCCATCATGACTACAGAACACAATTTCTTTCTTAGTTGTCTCCTTTCCTGCGTTGAGAACCAATTGTTTGTTTAGTCACTCCTCATGCTATCGCAGATGTTATTCCTTCCCTGAATCTCTTCCACCTTTCCAGCTAGAACTGGAAAAGAGAGAGGGTATCTCATTCACCAGGCTGTGGAACAGGGTAAATGAGTAGCTTGAACGCTAACCCGAGTTTTGATTAAGAGTAGCGCTGTGGAGTAGCGCTGTGGAGTCAAGTCAGTTTTGGATGTGCCTGCTATAGAAGTGGGGGCCTTTTGTATGGTAGGAAGAGTGGACCTGGTGTTGTAGAGCTGACACAATTTGTTGCTTAGGGATGAAAGAAATAACCTGGATGCAGAAGGAAAGTAGGATTCAGTGGATCCATCTTGCATTGCCATACGAGGATGTGAGTCCCTCCAGTTTCCGATCAGGAAGGGGTAGGTCAACACAGAATGTGTTAATCTCAAAAAGAAACGTCTTGTGCTTTGTACTGGGTCTCTCAAAGTTAAGAAGGTGAAAGAGGGCTCACCTGTTGCTACGAGGGTGCCAGTTGGTCTTGTGTCTTAAAAGGATCTCATGTTGCCCTAACAGACAAGTTTGTGCTCACAAGTAACTAGAAACAGTGTTGTTCTATAATGTACTTATAAATTTGTATCCTTGGGCCTAGCCCTGTAATGAGGAAGCTAGATGCAAGAGAGAACTAATTTGACTTAACTGGGAGCAGGGTAGAAATTAGAAATTTTACTGTAGAAATAATATAGTTCATTTTAGACAGGATTTGATTTATGAAGATCAAGCCCTAAGCTGTTAGAAACACTAAAGAAAAAGACTCTATTAAAATAACAAATTGCAGCCAGAGACTGGGTTTGCTTTTATTTCTTGTAGCATTTTGTTTCCAAAAGTGGTTAGATCATAATCTGTGAGGTTACTGAACTGCAAATGCAAATTTTCATGCACACAAGTAATACATTTTGACATAGAGGTTAACAAGAGAATGGTGCAAATTTCACACAGCACTGGCTTGCTAATTATGTTTGTTTATTTTCAGAAGCAACTTCATTTTCATTAAGAAATTGCAGATTCTGCAATAGTAATCTTTGCCAGTAGTTCAATAGCTCACACTCTGAACGTTTGCTCTGCTACAGTAGTAATGAAAGTGAGCCTGAAAAATAGCTTAGGAAAAAATTGTGGAATTTAGGAGTGCATGCAAGTGGCAAGCATCTGCCAATTCTGTGTTGGATCCAGTTGAGATAGGTTGAGGAATGGATGAAAGGACTCTATGAATTTTGATAGGATTTTTTGCATATTTGTTTTCTCTTTTGACCTAGAGTTGATAATATATTAGCAAAAAGGCATAAAGTGTCTTTTATAGAACATATGTAACCAGGACAAAAGAAAGTACCCAGCATAAGCTTCCAGTGAGCAACTATAAGAAACATTTTGGGTAACAACTGCTAACAAATCACTCATAAGTTACAGGAATAAAGGTTTGAAAATTGGGGGGGGGG